>PVJI01024911.1:0-21190 GCA_004026765.1 Micronycteris hirsuta | reverse complement strand
TTTTTTTTTCTACCTTGTCTTCCAGCTCGCTGATCTGGTCCTCTGCTTCTTCGAGCCTGCTTTTGATTCCTTCTATTGTATTCTTCAGTTCAGATATTGTATTCTTCATTTCCTCTTGACCCTTGTGGATCATTTCTATTTCCTTTTTCATGTTGACATAGTTTGCAGTGAGTTCATTATAGTTTCCCTGTAGTTTCTGGAAATTCTCTGTGAGCTCATCAAGCTTCTTGAACTTCCTGATAACCGATGCTTTGAACTCACTATCTGATAGTTGACTTGCCTCTGTTTCATTTATCATTCTTTTTGGTGCTTCCTCCTTTCCTTTCATTTGGGAATTGTTTGTTTGTCTTCCCATTGTTTTTGAGACTCTTCTTGTTAGCCTCTGTTTCTTAAATTGATCTGTCAAGTTCTCTGGAGTAGTGAAGTTAATTTTGTCTCACTGTCTCTGTTTTTTGGGCTGCCCCTGTCCGGGACTGACTCTGGTCTTTTCACAGCTCTAGGTTTTGATGTCTCACCTGTAGGTAAAAAAGAGAGGGGGACAGTGGGGGTAGGGGGAGAAAAAAAAAGAAAAAAAAAGGAGTGAAGGAAGAGAGAAAGGATACTATAAGGAAAGGAAGGGAGGAGGGAGGAATAAAGTAGAAAGAAGGAAAGAATGGAAGGACGAATTAAAAGAAAATTTTTTTTTTATTTTTTGTAAATTAAAATAAGACAGAACAAAACAAAAGTTAAAAAGAAAAGAAATATGAGGAGGAGGTGACTAGGAATACTAAAGGAAAGGGAGGAAGAAGGAATTAAAAGATAGCAATGGGCAGAGAGGAAGAAGGGAAACAAACAAACAAACAAACAAACAAAACCTGCTTTCTGGTTTTAAAGGTGTCCGGCCAGGCTGCATCAGGTTGGACAGATATTAGTTTTGCTTTTCTCCCTTCCTGAGATGCACTCTTTGCTGTTGTCCAGCCACCAACCCAATTCCTAGGTGTGGTTCTGGGTCCAAACTGGGTCTTTTGTTGTGCTGTTTTTGATGTCCATCTATTAGGGGCAACTCTCCCACTGCCTATTTTCTCTTTGCTGGTCTACATAATAGGTTATCTAAGTGCCCTTTCTGGATAGTTTGGCCCCCACTCTGAGTCAAGAGTTTGTGTGGTCTGCAGCACTGGTCTGCCGCTCCCCTCAACAGGGTGCTTCTGCCTTATCCTACAAAGCCAATTGGCCCTGCTGGGCTATGTGCGCAGGGGCTGGGTGGCAAGGGCTTTGTCCCCAGTTGTCAGCGTGAGCTCCGTGCACCTGTGTTCAGTTTCCTCTTTGTCCCTGGATTGTGCGCCAGTGAGCCCTGGCTGAGGGGCCCAGTTGTGCACTGTCCCTGGTATTTTGGAACTGTGCATGAGTGGTCCACGGATCACCAGGTGCCCACAGACCCTAGTTCCCCTTGTTTGGTTTTGCAAGTCGCTCCCGGCCCCGGAGCTGCTGGTTGCAAGCTGTTCCCAATTCTTCTGGAGTGGGCATGGACAGGCCTCCGGTCCCCAGGTTCATATAGTCTCCAATTCCTCTTGATGGAAGCGCCAGCCGCCACCGGCTGAGGGCTGTTTGTGCACTCACTCTGGTGCTTCAGGCAGACTGCCCAGGCCTCCGATCCCAGGTGTGCACCGACCTCAGGACTGTTGGGGGTGGGGCCTCTACAAATAGCCATGGAGTGCCTCTTTTTTTCCTATTTTTCCTTTCTGAAAAATTCTTCCTATTTACGCCCGCCAGTCCAAACAAGCATCAGGTCACTCACACATCCCAATCTGGCTCCCTCCCAAGAATCTTGTGTCCTATCCGGCAGCTGCCGGGTCTGGGACTGGAGCCCACCCTGCTCCCTGAGCTGGTCCGGAGGGACCTTTTTGTTCCGAAGCACTCTGCTTACTGACCGAACATTCAATTTCCCCTGTAATCTTGGTCACCAATCATCATATGTGCTGGAATACCATTGGGTTTTCTCCCTGTTCCTCAGAAAATCAACCAGTGGGTAGGAGGAAGTGGACTCTGTTCCCCCTATCTTGCCACCATTTTCCTCTCCTCCCAAATAATTATTCTTACTGGTCTCAAATAAATGCTCATTGCTTTTCATTCTGAAAGGTCTTGTATTTTTAAATGAACAATACAAAGGATACAGGAATGTGTTTGGGAAAGCTGTGGTAGGCTCACATATAGAGTTGTGGTAATACATATTGATATATATCCGTGTTATAAAGCCAAGCTTATCCATATTTTATTTCAAAATTTGGGAGAATTTAGCTGTATTGACAAAGGAAAAAAGTAGGAAAGATGTGAATATAATTTGACCTATAAATTTAGTGTTTTTAATAATGAAGTAGGAAAAGGAGAGATTATTAAAGCATATTTGCACAGGTATTTAATGCTTTCTAAGCTACAGTTTAAAAGGCAAAAGCTACTAAATGTTATTACCAAAGGTCAAACCCAGACTAGAAATTATAAAGCAAGAAAAGTTGTTTGTATGTGTATATATGCGTGTATGTATTTAGAAAGGCTTATCTTCAACAAACCTCAAACCAATGATAACTGTATCTTTGATATAAAAGTATAAAACTACCTAACTGCAGGAGGAGAAGGTACTGAAATTTAGTTCACAGTTGACATTTTCACAAACTACCTGCTATGAAAATTTATCATGAAAAGCTTTTGCGTGAGACACTTTAAATTTGCCTAACACCATCCTAACGCCATGTTTATTCACATAAAGTGTATAAATGTTTTGAAATTCATTAGCCACATTACACCTAAATTCAGGTGACCATATATCCTGGCATAATTATTAATATCACTCTCTTTTACTCTCAAAAGTATGCAAATTTGGGCAAAAAATTACAACAAAATTGTTACCAAACAAAAAGGGAGGTTTGGCTGCCTGCAGCCACAAAAGCCAGACTTGTGAACCAGTTGCTGGTGAGAAAAAGAAAGAGGGTTTAATTTAGATGCTTCACAGTCTGGGAGAATGGCAAACTCTTGTCTCAAAGCCCATCTCTTCCACAAAACCCAGATGAAGTCCAACAGCCTTCGGCAAGAACGAAACAAAAGTGTCCAGAGATTCCTGTTCCCCTTTAAAATACAGTGCTTTGGAGCATCATCATTATAGCTTAGCTTGTTCCCAGCTGCAGTCCATTTCAAGCTCCCTCCTGACACTTGTGTGTGGGGCCCACACAGCCATTGGGTCATGCGAACACACCTGGACAGTGTGTTCACGAGGTGGATGAGAGAACATTTCTTTGTTCCATTGGCTCTTTCTCATGCTCTTTAACCTGGGAGTAGTTTAGAGCAGAAAGCACAGCTGCAATCTATACATTTTGTGTTCCAACATCAATATTCCACAATCCAAAAAAGAGAGTGGGTTCAGAAATTTCTCCTGAGCATTTTTTTTAGGGAAATCTTTCTGCTCACTTGGGGAGATGATTTTCATTTCCAATGATGTGTTAATACCCATCACTACTATAAGGAAGGGTGAATGAAAATTTGTTACATGCCAGCATTGTGCTGAGACTCACACAATTAATTCTTGGTTCACTCTTGGGTCACTGAATAATTTTTTGTTTTCTTTTGAATGACAGTTTTAAACCTAGGACTTTTGCTCCTTCATTATTTAAGTTTGGGATCCAGGGCTTCAAATGGGACAACTTATGAGATCTGCTTTGACGATCAAGCAACTTCTCCATAATAGAAAACACCTACCTGATCCTTTTTGACCCTGAAACTTCTCTCCAGAGTAAAGTGAATGCATGACACTTCCTGAAGATACCAGGGGTTTAGATCTTTGGAGAGTTCTTCTGGGCATAATTGCTGCTCCGGCCACTTCGTCCCTTGGAACACTGGCCCATCTTGGGGGAAAATGCTTACAAATGGGAATAAGAGGAGTTAAAATACCTCTCCCTTGAGATCTAGGCAGTTTTACTGAGCCATGCCCCTGACCAAGCATGATGACATTGAAGAGAAAGTAATCTTTCTGTGTATTTTTCACGGGTGCGTTGGTGGGAAAATGCAAGGATTCTGAGGCTGGGACACGTTGGTTAACAAGGAAAGACCATGCTCTGAGCAATATTCACAGTGTATAACAGAGATAAATTTTCCCTGAGGCCAGAATGACCAATTCTGCTGAATTGTCTTAGTTTGAAAGTTACTGGAATGCTCTTCTCTTAAGAATAAGGATTATGCATAGAACAAGGAGACTGCTCTATATTCTCTACAAACAGTGATGAAAAAAAAATATCAGTTGAAATAAAGTGTATATTTTTTGGGATAACAGTGTCCCAAAGCTCATCTTATAAAGCCATGTACCACAGTCAGCCATCATGCATTTGTTCGTGGAAGGTTGTAACATGTAGTATTCTATAATCAAAGTTAAGTCAGCATGTCCCAAGGTTTCTTCTGTGGAAATCTTGGGGTCAAATACTTTTGGGAAACTTTGCCAGCTATATTTTCTTCTTAAATCTTTATAATGCATGTAAATATATTTAATAGCTTTGAGAAACTGGATGACAAAAATCTTCTTAATCTCATTCAACCAATAATTTCCTGAAATAATTTGATCTTTTTTTTATATTTTGGTATTGTTGTTCAAGTACAGTTGTCTCCATTTCCCCCCCACCACTCACCCCCAACCCAGCCATGCCCACCTCCCACCCTCCATCCTACCTACATTTGGTTTTGTCCAAGTTTCCTTCATACATGTTCCTGAAAACCCCTCCCCCTTCTCCCCACATTATCTCCTCCCACTTCCCCTCTGGTTACTGTCAGTTTGTTCTTAATTTTAAGATCTCTGGTTATATTTTACTTGCTTGTTTGTTTTGTTGATTAAATTCCCCTTATAGGTGAGATCATATGGTATTTGTCTTTCATGGCCTGGCTTATTTCACTTAGCATAATGCTTTCCAGTACCATCCATGTTGTTGTGAAGAGTAGGAGCTCTTTCTTTCTTTCTGCTGTGTAGTATTCCATTGTGTAAATGTACCATAGATTTTTGCTCCATTCATTTACTGATGGGTACTTAGATTGCTTCTAGCACTTAGCTATTGTAAATTGCACTGCTATGAACATTGGGCTGCATAGGTACTTTTGAATTGGTGTTTCAGGGCTCTTAGGGTATAATTTCAGCAGTGGAATTGCTGGATCAAAAGTCAGTTCCATTTTTAGCTTTCTGAGGAAATTCCATACTGTTTCCTAGAGTGGTTGCACAAGTCTGCAGTCCCACGAACAGTGCACTAGGGTTCCCTTTTCTCCACAACCTCACCAGCACTTGTTGTTTGTTGATTTGTTTATGATGGCCATTCTGACCAATGTGAAGTGGTATCTCACTGTGGTTTTAATTTGCATTTCTCTGATGGCTGTGATGCTGAGTATCTTTTCATATATCTTTGAATCTTTTGTATGCCCTCCTTGGAGAAGTGTCTATTCAAGTCCTTTGCTTGTTCTTTAATTGGGTTGTTTGTCTTCCTGGAGTGAAGTCATGTGAGTTCTTTATATATTTTGGAGATCAAAGTCTTGTCTGAGGTATCATGGGCAAATATGTTTCCCCGTATGGTTGGTTCTCTTTTCACTTAATGCTATTTTCTTTAGCTGTGCAGAAGCTTTTTATTTTGATGAGATCACATTCATTTATTCTTTCCTTTATGTCCCTTGCTATAGAGGACATATCAGTGAAGATGTTGCTGTATGGAATATCTGAGATTTTCCCACCTATGTTCTCCTCTAGGACTTTTATGGTGTCATAACTTATATTTAATTCTTTTATCCACCTTGAATTTATTTTTGTGTATGGTGTGAGTTGGTGATCAAGTTTAATTTTTTTTGCATGTAGCTGTCCAGCTCTTGCAACATCATTTGTTGAGGAGTCTATTTTTACTCCATTTTATGCTTCTGCCTCTTTTGTCGAATATTAATTGATCATAGAGACTTGGGTTTATTTCTGGGATATCTATTCTGTTCAATTGATCTATGTGTCTATTCTTATGTCAGTACCAGGTTGTTTTGATTACAGTGACCTTGTAATACAGTTTGATATTAAGCATTGTGATCCCTCCTACTTCATTTTTCTTTCTCAAAATTGCTGTGGCTATTTGGGGTCATTTATGGTTCCATATGGTGTTTGAGATGTTTGTTATATATCTATGAAATATGCCATTGGTATTTTAATAGGGATTGCATTGAATCTACAAATTGCTTTGGGTAATATGGAAATTTTTGTCGTGGGGATTTTGTCTGGAAAAATCCGTGGGTGACCGTAACCCGATGCATAAAAGAATCTCACACCGAAACACGCGGGAGAAAAGAGTTCGGAGCCATGGGATCATTTCCTTTATCTCAGGAAAAGGGCCTCATGCGTAGCTCAGCCGGGTTAGAAGCTTTAGGACACATTTACATTGGATTGATTATTCATGGTTATGCAGAACAGGGGTTTTCAGTTGGGTCATGAGGATATATGGGAAGGGAATAGATAAGGGGTAGGTTTACTTAGTAACAGAGTATTAGGATGTAAATTCAGGTCTGGTGGCAGACAGGACCAGGGTATACATTAAACAGGAGACAAGTAAATTGAGGGTAAGCTAACTAGGGCTGTTAACTTTTAGGACCATAGAACATTGAGGCAGTGATTTGTTAACTTAAGCTTCTTGGCTTTGGGAGGAAGAGAGACTCAGCACGTTAGAATTTCTTAAGATACATTTTTGCCAAATTCCCATTAGATAATTCCGTTTTCACTGACATGATCCACACAGGAATAATTTTTTCTCACGCAGAGCTGAGCTCAAAACGCGTAAATTCCGGAACTGCATGTTTTCCGGAACGTGCGTGGAAAGAATTCCCACACATTTTGATGATGTTAATTCTTCCAGAAGATAGTTTTTTATCTTCTTTTCCTTAGATAAGTCCCTTTAACATCTCATATAATAAGGGCTTGGTGATGATGAACTCTCTTAACTTTACCTTATCTGGGAAGCACTTTATCTGCCCTCCCATTCTAAATGACAGTTTTGCTGGATAGAGTAATCTTGGATGTAGATCTTTGCCTTTCATGACTTTGAATACTTCTTTCCAGCCCCTTCTTTCCTGCAAGGTTTCTTTTGAGAAATTAGCTGATAGTCTTATGAGCACTCCTTTGTAGGTAACTCTTTTCTTTTCTCTTGCTGCTTTTAAGATTCTCTCCTTATCTTTAATCTTGGCTGATGTAATTATGATGTGCCTTGGTGTGTTCCTCCTTGGATCCAACTTCTTTGGGACTTTCTGAACTTCCTGGACTTCCTGAAAGTCTATTTCCTTTGCCAGATTGGGGAAGTTCTCCTCCATTATTTTTTCAAAGAAGTTTTCTATTTGTTGCTCTTTCTCTTCTCCTTCTGGCATTCCTATGATTTGGATGTTGCAACATTCAAAGATGTCCTGGAGGATCCTAAGCCTCTCCTCATTTTTTTGAATTCTTGTTTCTTCATTCTGTTCTGGTTGAAAGTTTCTTTCTTCCTTCTGGTCCAAACCATTGATTGGAGTCCTGATTTCCTTCCCATCACTGTTGGTTCTCTGTACATTTTTCTTTATTTCAGTTTTCATAGCCTTCATTTCTTCCTCTAATTTGTAACCATGTTCTGTGAGCATCCTGATTACTAGTGTTTTGAACTGTGCACCTGATAGGTTGGCTATCTCTTCTTTGCTTAGTTGTATTTTTTCTGGAGCTTTGAACTGTTCTTTCATTTGGGGCATTTTTTTTTTGTCTCAGTGCACCTGTTACATAGTAAGGGGTGGAGCCTTAGGTGTTTACCAGGGCAGGGTAACCCATGATGCTGTGTTGTGACACTGTATGTGGGCGAGGGGTTCAAGAGAGAACAGTGCTGCTTGCTCCACTCTCTGCCAGTTTTCAGTCACTTCTCCTGCTACCCACCATCATATTGGGCCCTTTTGGAGCTGATTCCCAGGTGGGTGGTTTTGTGTACAGTCTAGGACCCTGTGGGTCTCTCCAACAAACTCTCCTGTGAGGCTTGGAGTTTCTCCTGCTGCTGCCTAAACACCCACAGGTGTTTTCATTCAGAGGCTTTGAGGCTTTATTTCCCCACTCTGGAACCCCAGGTTGTGCCATCTGTCTTACTCTCCAGTTCTTCTCAGTTTATCAGTATGTGAATGTGGGACTGCCTGGTCTGCCAGCTGCCACCTTACCCTCCCCAGTACTCTAGCCACAGCCTTGCCGGCAGTTCTCTCCACCCAGTGGCCTGTCTTCACCCCTCCTACTGGTCTGGATGAATGTTTCTTCTTTAACTCCTTGATTGTCAGACTTCCATACAGTTCGATTTTCTGTCAGTTCTGGTTGTTTTTTGTTTTTAAATTTGTTGTTGTCCTTCTTTAGGTTGTGCGAGGAGGCACAGTGCATCTACCTATGCATCCATCTTGGCTGGAAGTTAAGGTGTGCTCTTGTCTACAGGGTGGTATGTCACAGCAATGAGGAAGGAGACAGGAAAGTATGAATAAATATGTAAGTGCCAATGGGAAAATTCATGATAATATGACAGGAAACAATGGTCTAAGATTAAAGATGAACATTATTATTGTAAGGAAGTAAGGTATATTGCAAGAATTAGCCCAAATAAGGGACGGTCCAGAACAGA
Organism: Micronycteris hirsuta; assembly: GCA_004026765.1. Lineage (NCBI taxonomy): Eukaryota > Metazoa > Chordata > Mammalia > Chiroptera > Phyllostomidae > Micronycteris > Micronycteris hirsuta. Next base: position 12,560 of record PVJI01024911.1, on the reverse strand, counting down.
ACTATAGAAAATCATGTTTACACTTAGGTGATAAGAGGAAAGAGACCAAAGATAGAGGTAAGATCATTTACTGTAGAAAGTAGATTTGGTAGGAACCAACGGAACAGATTGACAGATATTGCATAGACTTTAAAAGAAAGACTGGAGCTGGATCATAAAGCTAGGATTATTATTCTAATTGCTGTGGTCCTATTGGAGACTCCCTGGGGTAATGGTGATGGACCTTACTGCCAGAGAGGTTCCCTAAAGAGTCTCTCAGAGAATGTCTGAATTTACATTTAAAAATATCTTTGAAATACCAGCATAAAGACAGGTTTGGAATCTTCTGAGATAGGTTGATCCTCAATAATAAGATAGCATTTTAATATTATGCTACACTTGATCTTAGCCAAAAGGCTGAGAAGTGATCATTTCAACATTATAGAATTAAAAATACTACAATAGAGGTCTAATCTTCATTTTCACTATTTTCCTCTCTCCTCCTCCTCTCCTGTCTGACTCTTTTCCACCATCAAAGTCTATTCACCTCAGAATCTTAATGGTGCCTGGCTGTTGGCATTCAGGCTATTTCATTTTTTCTAATAATAACTTTTGTGGGCTAGCAGACACCCAGCAATCCTGCACACAGAAATCCTGCTGTGCTTTAGAACATGAAGTAAACATATGTCTACAAAACATTATTAACACAAGTATCCACTGAAATTGAAATAATACTTATATTGTCTAAATTAGTCACATTAAAGCAACATTTTTCTTTTTAATGGGATTAAATAAGATAACTGAGATGATTGGGGATTAAATGGAAAGGCCTTTGTGAACTCAGAAGGCCTGGTTTCTCTTTTTATTTTACCTCTGACTAATTGTGATGCCACAAGCAAGCCATATAATAGTCTCATGAAAATATCCTGTTGAGAAAAGCAGGAGTGGAGAGCCATCTGGTGTGTAAGGTACTTGCTGGTTGAACAACCTATAATCTAAGTATGATGAGCACCTGAGCATTTTGACAAACAAGTCAGCTATTGACCAACTGAAAGACTGCTAATTCCCACCCCCTGTGCAGAAATCAGACCTGGTAAATAACCCTGGAAAAGACACATCCTTTTTTTGGAGTGAGGGTGGGGAATGACAAGTATGTGGTCTCAAAACGACCATACAGATGGAGGCATGATCAATAATAACCCATGATGCCTCTTAACAGATTTGAATAGAGTATAGAGCACATGTGTGTGGGGAGAGTGGACAATGCAAATATAAAGAGGAGTATCTGACTAAGGACATGATTGATAAGTCCAAATATGGCCAGGAGTTCAGAAGAATTCTGAAGTTTATGTAGGCAATCCTAAATAAACTTTAATAATATTGTTTCTTAAACTTTTTTAAAATTTCTAAATTATAGTTGATGTATAATATTACATTTGTTTCAGGTGTACAACCCCATGATTAAACATTTACAGGTATATAACTTATGACATGATTACCTCATAAATCTCATACACATCTTATACCATATACACTTACTACAATATGATTGACTGTATTCCCTAGGCTGTACTTTACATCCTTATGACTATTCTGTAACTACCAATTTGTACTTTTAAATCCCTTCACCTTTTTCATGCATTCTCCCAACCCCTCTCCCATCTGGCAACCATCAAAATGCTTTCTGTATCTATGAGTCTGTTTCTGTTATTCTTGTTTGTTTGTTTGCTTTTTAAATTCCACATATAAGTAAACTCATCTGGCATTTGTCTTTCTCTGAGTGACTTATTGTACTTAGCATAATACCCTCTAGATCCATGCAGGTTGTTGCAGGTGGTAAGATTTCAGTCTTTTTTAATGACTAAATCATATTCCATTATATATATGCACCACTTTTTCTTTATCCATTCATCTATTAATGTACAATTAGGTTGCTTTCATACCTTGGCTATTGAAAATAATGCTGCAACAAACATATTAATGTATTTGTCTTTTCAATTTGGCGTTTTGGGTTTCTTCCAATAAATACCCAGAGGTAAAATTGTTGCATTCCTGTTTGTCTCTTGTTATAGCCTTTGTTTTAAAGTCTACTTTGTTCAGTGTAAGTATTTCTATCTCAGCCTTTTGTTTTGTTTTGTTTTGTCATCCATCCCTTTATTTTCAGTTTCTGTGTTTCTTTCAATGAGAAGCATGTCTCTTGTCGACAGCATGTGTAAGGACAGCATATGTGTTTTGTTTTCTTATCCATTCAGCCACTATATGTCTTTTGATTGGAGCTTTTAATTTACTTGCATTTAAAGTAATTGTTGATAGATATGTATGTACTTATTGCCATTTTATTATTCATATTTATATTTATTTTTATTGAATTTATCAGGGTGACATAGGTTAATAAAATTATATAGATTTCTGGTGTATAATACATCATCATATATTGTATTGTGTGTTCACCACCCTGTGTCAAGCCTCCTTCCATCATCATTATTCTCTTTTTATCCTCTCTGCCTCCCTCCACTCTCCTTCTGCTCTGGTAAACATCATGCTATTATCTGTGTCTATGAGTTGTTTTTTTTTCTTTAATCTCTTTACCTTTTTCACCCAGCCCCACAACCTGTCAGTTTTTTCTCTGTACCTGAGCCTGTTTCTGTTTTGTTTGTCAGTTTATTTTGTTTATTAGACTCCACACATCGATGAAATCCCATGGTACTCATTTTTCTCTGACTGGCTTGACCACCATCTTGACCAAACTGCAATTTTTATAGTTCTATGTTAATTATAAACTTAAAAGAAATACATAAAATCTTTCATGTTCATTGTTTCATCATTTTATGAGAAGTTTCAAAAAATTTAAAAGCATTTTATGGCATAATTCTGTAACCCACAACCTAGATTTTACAATTAACATTTTATTATATTTGCTTTATTGCCTATCAATCTGCTTATCCTTCTGTCACCCATCAACATATCTTACTTTTTTATACATTTCAAAGTAACTTGCAGGCATCAGTACACTTCCCCTAAGCTTAATATTGCTCAAAGGTTTTTTAAAGATAAAATTTACACACAATGAAATGGACAAATCTTGTCTACTATTCATGAATTTTGACTAATGCATATACCTATGTATCCCAAAACTCTATCAATATATAGAAAATCTTCATTTCAAAAAGTTCCTTCATGCTTATTTCTAGTCAGTCTTTGTCCCTACCCACGCAGAAGCAGTCATAATGCTTATTTCTATGTCCAGATTAGCTTTTCTTGTTCCAGAACTTCATATAGCTAAACTCATAAAATATGTACTCTTTCTGTGCTAAGCTTTTACTCAGCGTAATGCTTTTGTGAATCCCTTCAAGTTGCGTGTATCAGTAGTTTATTCCTATTTTTTATAGTTAGTATTCCATTTTATGAATACCACAACTTATTTTCCATTTTCTTATTTATGGATACTTGGCTGTTTCCAGTTTTAGGTTATCATGAATAAAGCCACTATGATTATTGTTGTACAAGTATTTTGTAGATTGCATTTTTATTTCTCTTGAGTAATGTATTGGAATAACTGTGGTTTTAATTTGCATATTCCTAATGACTAATGATGTTGGGTGAGTTTTAAGGAGATTATTGACCATTTATATATCTTTTGTAAAGTATCTGTTTAAAGGTTTTGCCCATTTTTCATTGGCTTGGTTATTTGTTTTTATTTTAAATTGTAGGAGGGTCTTTACATATCCTGAATACAGTCCTCTGACAGATACATGTTTCTCCCAGCTTGTAGCTTGCTTATTCATTTTCTTAAAAATATCTTTTTAGTAAGAAATTTAAAATTATGATTAAGTCCAAATTATCTATTTTCTCTTCTTTAAATTTGATGATTTTCTTATTATATTATTATTTTATATTTTTTTTCCCTAAGGAAACTTTACTTACCCTCAAGTCACATAGGTAGTATCCTATATTTCCTCCAGAAAGTTTCATGTTTTGATCTTTTATGTATAGGTATATAATTAATCTCAAATTAATATTTTGTGTGATGTGAGATAGATATTAAGCTTTATTATTATTTCAAATAAATATCCATCTATTCCACCCTCTTTGCTGAAAATCAAATAACCCTATATGTTTGGGTGTATTTTTTTTCACAGAATCTTGTCCCATTGATATATTTGTTGAATCTTGTGAAATTTTTGTTTCATTTTGACCTCTGGGGATTTATAAGATGTCTTGAAGTAAGAGCATGAAAGTTCTAACTTCAGCCTTCTTGAAGATTGCTTTGCATACTCCCAGTGCATATAAATTTAGAAAGTAACTGGTCAATTCCTACAAAAAAGAATGCAGGCATTATAATGGAACCTGCAGTAGATCTTTTATTTAACTATTTATTTTAATTTGATTTATAAAATTGTAATATAATTTATATATTATATTAGTTTCAGGTGTACAACATAATGATTCAGTTTTTGTATGTATTGTGAAATGACCACCACAGTAAGTTTAGTTAACATCTGTCACCACACATAGTTACAATTTTTTTCTTGGTGATGAGAACTCTTAGCAACTTTAAAATATGCAATACAGTATTGTTTACTATAGTCACCGTGTGTTATATTATATATTATATCCCCAGAACTTATTTATTATATAACTAGAAGTTTGTACCTTTCACCACATTCACCCATTTTTATCCACCCCCCAGCTCTGGCAACCACCAATCCGTTCTTTATATTCATAAGCTCATTTCATTGCTGTTGTTGTTCTTGTTTTTAGATTCCAAGTAAAAGTGAAATAATATAGTATTTGTCTTTCTCTGTTTGACTTATTTAACTTAGTTAGCTCAATGCCCTGAAATTTTATCCATGTTGTTGCAAATCTCATTTATTTTTGAAAGTAGAAAAAAATGGTTTCCCTGGCTGGTGTGGCTCAGTAGATTGGGCTTCAACCCACAAATTGAAAGGTCTCTGGTTCAATTCCCAGTCAAGCCACAGGTCTAGGTTACAGGTTCATTCCCCGTTCGGGGCAAAAAGCAACTGATCAATGTTTCCTTCTCCGTGTCTCTCTTCCTCTCTCTCTCCTTCCCTCCCCCTCTCTCTAAAAAAAGGTGGATTATTTCAGTATTTGATTTTATTTTGATCACATTTTTAACAGAAACAAAAGTAAAATAAAATATTAGATAAAGAAAGATCAGTGTGATTAAGTGGATGTAAACTAAAAACAGGCATAGGGTATAGAAATGGCTTGAGATTGTCTATAAAAGGTATATATTCCTCCCAATTTTTATCTGGTATTTTGTTTATTGGTTGGTGATTCTGATATGCTTATTATATAAAGCACAAAACAAACTAAATAGCTCAGTCTGACTTTGCTTCCTAAATAATTTACCAATTCTACTATAGTTCTTACACTAGGAATGATAACAATAGAATATATACCTACCTGACTCAAATATAAATGAAAACTTCTGCCCAACACTGGTTTTAATCTCAAGATTCCTATTCCATCCCAGTTTCCCAACTTTCCTTAGTAAATCTGAGATGATTTTTATACATATTATTCCATGTCTTTCTTTTATCTTTTGGTTGTTTCCTCTTTGATATTAAGAGCACATGACATTTATCTGCATAACTCAAACTTTGAATGAAAATGGAAAGAAATGACAAACTAGAGGGAGAACTAATGTACTGTTTCAGTTCCATTTCAACACTGCTTTTTAAAAAAATAAGATTTACCTCTAAATCAGGTGGAATTTATATTCAAATTACGCAAATGACAGGGATACATATAAGGCAAGAGTTTGCTTGACCCAGATTAGTAGACTAGTAGTTAACTAAAGTTCTAAAAAGGTTACTTTTTAAAATTTTGCTGGAAACATCCCCCTAGTGTGTCCAAATATACGTACCAAGTACGAGAGTATTTTATGAAAGCCAAATAGTTTAGAATTTGACACCATCTCTTCTACTTACTTACCTGCCTTGTTTGTTTGGGACAAAAAATTGAAGCCAGCTAAGAGTCTCAGTCTTTAAATGTCTCCAGTATTCCTATAAAAGAGGTCATTACTAAACTTTTTCTATTCTGGGACAGACTAAAAGGGTCAGGGGCAATTTGCCCAAGGATTAATAAATGAAAAAGTAGTTTATTATTAGACATTTAGAAGCTTATTCCCCTTGCATGCACTGATCTTTGTAATCTTGCTTCTTAGCTTGTTGTCCAGAATACAGCAATGTGAGTTATTTTTTTCTATTCATTTATTTCTTTATTTTTTAAGTTGGATTTATTGGGGTGACATTGGTTCACAAAAACATACAGATTTTAAGTGCACAATCAATAACATTACCTGCACACTACATCGTGTGTCCATTGCCCCAAGCAAAATCTCTTTCTGTCCCCATTTTCTTCTACCCTTTGTCTATATCCACCTACCCCTCATCCCCTTTCCTCTGCTATCACCACATTGTTGTCTGTGTCTTTGTGTTTCATATACATATGTATAGGAATAAGATATACATATACATCTTATATGTATTGCCTATATATACAAGATATATGTCATATATATACATATATATATATATATTGCTTAATTCCTTCACCTTCTTTCATCCATTCCCCCAATCCCCATCCCCTCTGACAGCTATCAGTCTGTTCCATGCATCCGTCCCTCTGTTTCTATTTTGTTCCTCAGTTTATTTTGTTCATTAGTATGTGCATCATTAAATAGTTGCTATATTGATGTCATCAATCTTTGGCAATATTCCTTATTTTGGTTAAGTCAAAAAAATTAGCAGGATGACCCTTCCATATTTGTGTCCAGCTTGCCACACTGATTTTAACATTAGACATGATTTTAGTTATTTGATCTTTTACAAACTTTAGAATGTTTTTTTATGAGCCTGCCTGGAGGGCCCTCTTCCCCCATGCAGTTCACAGAACATCTGCGCCAAAGTGCACGGTGGATATGCAGTTCACTACTAGAGCTGCAGGGCTCAGGCAGGGTTGAATGTGACAGCCATCATTTCAGTAAACTGCCACATGTTCTGCTGCACAAAACAGCACGAAGAGCATTGATTGGATCTTTCCTCTGCTTCCCCAGGATTGCTCAAAGTTGGATGTTTCTGTTGGCTTTCTAATTCTTTTTCTTTTTTAATTCTCACAGCTTATAATTATATTCTAATACTGAAGAAAAATTGGTATAGTAGTCGGGTCTGTCATGCATTCCATTCAGGGAAAAAAGGAGAAGAGCAATGGAAGAGAGGGAAGGAAGATGATAAATCCGAGCAATTATTAGGTGTCAGGAATTTTCATATATTACATATTTTAGGCATTAAATATTTAACAATCATTATGTGCCAGGGATTTCATATGTTATATTTGCTTCATTTGATGTTCAGAGGGACCTATGGGGTCAGTAGGATTATAATACCCATTTTTGAGACAAACAGGAAGTTGAGGTTCAAAGAAATGAAATGATTTCCCCATGGAATTTGAATCTGAGCTTGACTGACTTCAAAGCCCAAGCAGTCTCCATTCCATCCCTCTACTTAAAGAGGTGCTACAAAGACCCTGTCCGATTTCCTGCAAGCTTACAGAGCTCCAAGTTTACTTTCAGGACCCTAAATATTGGGGAAGTATTCAGCTTCCTTCAGAGATTTTGGAAACACAGTTAAGTAATAATTTTCCTTGCCTCTCACTATTGCATCTACTTTCTTTCTTGGCTACCTCCTATTGCTATTGGGTAGAGGGGCCTTGGGTTAGCAGTAATAGATCCAAAGTGAAAAAGACAATGACAGGCAATACTTCCAGGGTAGCAAAAGTGCCATTTTTAGTAGGAAGTATATATGTCTCTAGTTGCAGTGATTGGCTGTTGGCCAAGAACACCCAGCTAGGAGAGTAAATTGGCAATGTATTTCTGCCTTCTGCCTGGGAAGGTGCCTATTGTCTTCATGCTGAGGCTTGGCACCCTGGAGCACTTCCCTCTCTGCACTGTGGTATTCCAATCAGTCTTACTCAGTGTGGCTGACACCCATCATCCAAAATGATTCCTCTCTGCTCAGTTACACAATTATCCTTTCTATTTCCAGCTGGCAACAGCTTGTCATCCTTTCTGGATACATTTCCATCTTAACAAAGCTCTTATCATGCTAGTCCTTTGCATAAAAATTTTCAGTATTTTTCTATTGTAATTAGAATAAAACGTAACTCCTTGCTGTGGCCTATAAGGCCTTATATGATCTGGCCCAGCTCTCCCATTTCATGTTCCATTACTCCTTTCCTCACTCTTGGGACCCAGCCACTTGCTTATTATAAAACACTCCAAACTCATTTTCATTTAGTGTAACCTGGATCCTTCTCATCATGCAAAGCTCAGCGCATTTGAAATCTCAAAGGGGACTTTGTTCATCTTCACTCTTATTCAGTATCTTCCCCACCCACATTGACCTCAGTTTTATGACATCACCCTTTCTATTTTTCTCCAAATCAAGTTGTACAGTTAGAAGTCATGCTTTAGATTTGTTAATTGTGTTTTTGACACTTTCCATTGAACTGTAAGCTCCATTTGGCAGGGGCCATCTCTAGCTGTTTCATACTATAACCCTTTCTCATAGAACAGTAAATACTCAGTACATATTGATCAATGTGACAATGTATTAACACCAAGGGATACCTGACCTTCAGTGGAATTCTAGTTATTACGGTCAGCAGGTAAAAACTTTGCATAGAAATAGTAAACAGAGGTGGGACTCAGGTCCTCTTTTCTCCCGAAGATTTCTCCTAATTACTGGCTTATGCAAGTCAGAAACAAATGCAGGCAATCCTTGTTTTGCTTGGTTCCAATATAAATGAATTTTTAGTTACTGCAGTTTAGCTTAATACACCAGTCCACCAACAACATTGTTAAAATTTCAGTCTCCATGATACATTACCTGTGAATAATTGGAAAAAGTAAAAATTTAACTGCTAATTCTTCAATGCATACATTATTACAAAAATAACAAATCTAATCACATCACAATTTTCAAAGTCTCTCAGTGATGGCTCATTGAGCTCTATTACTGAATTCACACACAGACAATAAAGTTGTGTTGCCTCCTTGTCTCCCAGTGATAAACCCTTGTGACACTTTGCAAACTTAAAAACTCGCAAAAGGATATTGGTCAGTAAAGATAAAAGTTCACTAATGAAACAAAATCTGGTAATTCTGGAAATGAAATTTGAATCAAACATAAATGGAATTATGTTGGGAACTGTCCTGCCTGGTTTCAGAAGCTGTAACCTCCCATGGCTAAGGCTGAGTAAAAAGACCTTGGGAATGTAAGCCACTAAGGAGACAAAATTTATCCTCCTGGCAGGGGTACAACCCCTGCCCCCTTTACTTTACCCTGTTTGGCCCCTGGAGGATGGCTAGATAGTCAATGACAGGTAAGATTCTTCAAGGGAGGAACAGCCTAAGACAGACACAGTTGCCAAGGGACCATCAGGGAAGGACTTAGGGGACTACAGAAAAGGGGTGATGGACCTTCACCCCTTGGCTTTGTTATAGCCCAAGTCCTCATTCTATCTGTAAGAAGTCTCCTAATCTCTTGGCTGCCTTACTTCCCCCACCTGACTTGAGCTTAAAACAATGCTGGAGGTGGGTACGGCCCTGTGCTGGAAAGGCAGTTCAGTTTCCCGGGGGATGCGGGGGGGGGGGGGGGCTTGGGATCAGGCCTAAGAAAGAATGCATAAAATCCTGTGAAAACTGCTTTGCTAAGAATTCCCTCAATTTAAATATTAAGGGTCCAAGCATAAAATGAGTTTGTTTCCCAGAGTTTTATGGCCCTTTGGCATTACTCTATCTGACCCTGATCTGGAATAAGCCCTTATAGTTCTTTGAATGTTATCTATTCCTTGATCATTACTTTCTGATAATGATTGATGATCTTTACATATACACCCTGTATTCCTATGCAAACTAAACCAAATAAAAGCCCATTGAGAAAGAGGCTTAAGGCCTTTCTGCTTTGAGAGACTGGTTAGCCTTTCCTCCCCAAGCCATCATGTCTTGGTAGATTTATTCTCATCCATGGAAGCTGGGAGGGCTCTTCTGGATGGAGCTCCCCCACAGAATTATAGAAAAAACAACCAAATGTTGACGCCACTGCCTTCCGAGAGGTTCTACAAGTGCAGCCTGAGGAACTTAGTGAAGGGAAATTATCAACATAAATAAGAAAAGAAGTTGTGAGAAAAGGATGATGATGTCTCAGAGGCCATGATCCTGGCAAAATCTTCACATTAAAGGACTCCTCAAAGATATTTTGCTACATTGTTTGTAGTGAAATGGCACCAGAATGTAATTGGTGATTGGACTTTGGTTCAGCAACCTTGGTACTTGAGTTCTGGTTAAAAAAGAATTCAGGGCCAAGATTCAAATACAAGAATAAGTTTATTAGAAAGTCACAAAGGTGGAAGAAGGGAGCCATGGAAGAAATGAGCCAGCTGGGCTTTATGGGCTCAGGAAACAAGCTACAGAGTCAAAAGAAGGGCCCTTGGAGCTTAAGAGAAAGAAATCAAGGAGCCACACCTAAACGAAGAAGACAGCGGTGGAGGGAGAGAGAGAGAGAGAGAACCCCAAGTCTTATGTTTTAAGGGGCTTTTTAAGGTAGAGACTTTAGGGCAGGTCCCAGGGGAGGATCTCAATAGAATAGTCATCAGCCTTCCTGGTGTGTCCTTTCAGTGTCATGGTATCCACTGATTAGTTGGCATCAGGACTAGGCTTCATTAATCATCACAGCTGACCCTGATGTCAGCCATGGCATTACCCCAACCTGGCCTTAATACTTTTCTGGGCCTGGAAACAAAACTAAACTGAGACCAAGATGTTATCTTTAGTTTGACCAAAATTCTGTCTCTATGGTCAACATACTCAGGGCTTTATTCCTAAGATTATTTGTTGTGGGTTAGAACCTCATTGTCCTGAGGGCTTAATGCCTAAGGGAATGGTAGTGCAAGGGCTTGTATGGAAGTCTTATTCTATGACCTTCCGGTTCCTTCTCCAAGGGGGTCTACCACATGACTAGTGGCATACTAGGGGAGGAAAGGTCAGGGGAGAGTCTAGGATTTTTATGGTTTTGAGTCTAACATTTAAGTCTTTAATACATTTTGAGTTTATTCTTATACATGGTGTAAGAAGGTGGAATAAATTTATTTTTTTATACCTATATTGAGAGAAACTTTTAAAAGTCATAGAACAATCATCTTGTTTCCCTTTGATCATCAGGGTTGCTGTGCATGGTTTCAGTTAGCATGGTCATTTTTACCACTGCACACTGCCGAGCTAAGCAAGGACTGCCTACAGAGTCATAGGCTCACTAGCACCTTTATGCACCTGAATATGATTCCCCAAAAAGAACTAATTAACAATATTTTCCCTTAAGGAAAAAAAAAATGTTTCCTTTAAAGAATAGAAATTTTGCAGTGAAAAATTTATCACTGAAATGATTTGCTTAAGTGTTATTTCTTTTTATATAACACGCTTTCATAATGGTGGATTGTTAAAAATTTAGAAACTAGGGACTTCCAGTCAAAATGGAGGCGTAGATAGACACACCATGCCTCCTCGCACAACCAAAAGAGGAAAAACAACAATTTAAAAAACAAAAAGAGCCAGAACTGAGAGAAAATTGAACTGAGTGGAAGTCCGACAACCAAGGAGTTAAAGAAGACATGTTCATCCAGACCAGTAAGCGGGGCAGAGCCAGATGAGACAGCAGTTTGTGGAGCGGTACCAGCAATGCTGCAGCTGCTCGGAAAGGCCTGTGGTGGGTTCACTGGGCCAAAACATGGCCCAGTACACCCAGCGAAACCCTTGGCTGGCCCACCTGGACCCAGCGGGCTGAGACTGGTGGACTGGGTGGTCCCTCACTCACTCGCAGATAAACCAGAAGAAAAAGCTGGGGAGTGGAGCAGACCACACAACCCACCATCTTGGGGAAATAAAGCCTCAAACCACAGATTGAAAACATCTGTAGGGGTTGAGGCGGCAGTGGGAGGAACTCCCAGCCTCACAGGAGAGTTCATTGGAGAGACCCACAAGGACTTGGAACTATGCAAGCCCACCCACCTACCCTGGAGCCAGTACAGAAGGGCCCAACTTGCTTGTGGGTAGTGGGAGAAGTGCAGAGAGCAGAGCAAGTGCCATTGTTTGCTCAGCCCCTGCCTCCAGAGGCAGCATCACAACACAACGATGTAGGTTACCCCACCCTGGTGAATACCTAAGGCTCCGTCCCTTAAAGTAACAGGTGCACTGAGAAAAAAAATGGCCCAAATGAAAGAACAGATCAAAGCTCCAGAAAAAATACAACTAAGTGATGAAGAGATAGCCAACCTATTAGATGTACAGATCAAAACACTGGTAATCAGGATACTCACAGGATTGGAAGAAAGGTGGTCACAATTAGTTGAACAAATGAAGGATACGCTAAAGGAAATGAGAGGAAATGTGCAGGGAACCAACAGAGATGAGAAGGAAACTGGGACTCAAATCAATGGAGTGGACCAGAAGGAAGAAAAAAACATTCAACCAGAAAAGAATGAAGAAACAAGAATTCAAAAAA
>PVJI01024910.1:0-14811 GCA_004026765.1 Micronycteris hirsuta | reverse complement strand
AGAAGAAGGAGCTTATACCCTTTGCAACAGCATGGATGGAACTGGAGCGCATTATGCTAAGTGAAGTAAGCCAGGCGGTGAGGGACGAATACCATATGATCTCACCTTCAACCGGAACATAATCAACAAAAGCAGAAAGCAAGCAAAACATAATCAGAGACATGAAATTAAGAACAGTCTAACAATAGACAGGGGAGAGAGGGGAGGGGACATTCGGGAGAAGGGTTTACAGGAATCACTGTAGAGGACACATGGACAGGACTAAGGGTTAGGAGGGAGGCTCGGTGGGGGAGGTGGGGCTGGAGGGGAAGGGAGGAGGGTAGGGGAGAGGATGCAAATAACTGTATTTGAACAAAAAAAAGAAAAGAAAAATGATTTAAAATGGAAAAAAATTAAATCAAATAATTCCAAACCTCAAAGAAAAAAAGAGAAAAAAGAGGTGAAAGCGGTAAAAGAAAATAACTCATCTCATGAGCAAGTAATCTTCAATTATTTCAGTGGATCCCTCAGAAGAAACAAACAAACAAACAAAACCTTGGAGGCCAGAGGCAGTGGGATATTTTTAGAATACAAAATGAAAGAGAAAAATCTGTCAGTAAAAAGTTCTATAGCCAGCAACACTGTCCTTCAAAGGAGATGTGGAATTTAAGCCATCCATAAATAAACAGAAGTTTAGGGAGTTCATTACCATCAACCCTGCCCTACAAGAAATGCTACTGGGAGTCCTTCAGGTTGAAATAACTCTACACAGAAACTCATTGCATATGAGGATATAATGATCTCTAGTGAGGATAAATACATAGGTAAATACAACTCCTTAACTGATTAAGTTCATCATTACTCTGAAACCAAAGATGGAGAAAATCCCTATGGAAAATTAGACAATACACTGCTTTCCATGAGGAATACTGATATAAAGATCCAGAACAAAATATCAGTAAACTGAATTTAGCAGCATATTACAAGGATTATTAATCATAACCAAGTGTGGTGTATTCCCAAAATTCAAGGATGTTTAAACATATGCAACTCAATCAATGTAATACACATCATTAACAGATTGAAAAGAAAAAAAAAACAGTGATCTCAAATGATGCTAAAATGTTTTTTGACAAAATTCAACACTGTCATGATAAAACCACTCAGCAAACTAGGAATGAAAGCAAACTGCCCCAACATGATAGAAGCCATATATGAAAAACCTAAAGCTAACATCACAGTTCATAGTGATAGACTAAAATCTTTCCCTCTAAGATCAAGAATAAGGCAAGGATGCCTATTTTTGGCACATTTGTGTATAAAATCCTACCACATGGATGAACTTTAAAGATATTATGCTATGTGAAATAAGCCATATGCCAAAATAAAAATATTATATATGTACCACTTATATGAGTTACCTAGGAATAGCCAAATTCATAGGGAATGAAAGTGGAAGAGTGGTTACCTACCGGGGGCTCATCAAGGAGGGAAGAATGGTGCATTATTGTTTAATGGGCATATTGTTTCAGTTTGGGATGAAAACCTTCTGGATAAAAATACTGGTGATAGTGATGGTTGCACAACAATATAAATGCAACTTAATTGTACACTTAAAATGGTTAAAATTATAAATTTTATATTGTGTCTATTTTACCAGATTAAAATTAAAAAAAAAAAAACTTCTATGTTATAATGGTGGCAGTCTCCAAGTTTAGACATGCTTGGACCTGGTGATGGCACAAGGCCAGCATGTTTTGGGGCAGGGGAAATTAATCTGGCTGACTAATCTTACCCTAAAAAATTAGCTGAGTCAGCCAATAGGTAGATAATTTTAATTATGATTCAAGTAATTATTAATGTGACATGTAGGGTAATATTAAGGTGCCAAGCACTATGTTTTTTGGTAGTGGGGAAAGCCAAGTCAGGACTCCATCGAATACTCAGTGGGCAATTGCCTCTACTTCTCATGATTAGTGGAACAAAATTTCATAGAGTATAAGGTACCAGATACATGGACTGTGATTTAGTATAGGCTTAAATTAGAACAGGTAACTTAAATGCTAGGCAAAAGATAACTGAAATTGAAGCCCAACTATATATATTGAGCCAACTGAGAAGTTAGGCATTGGGGATAGTGAGTATTGGAGATTCAGAAGATCGGAGGCTAAATTGGATCCCAGATCATAGCACACACTCAATTTCGGGCAACAAGATTTTAAGCCTCAGGCTAAGGACTTTGTTGAATTTTCTGCCTTGGTCAAGTTTGGGTTCAGGTCTGGAGTGGGCCTGGGACCTCGAACTGATATCAGTATTAATACCAACTGTATACTCATATCAATATATGAGTATACAACTGGTCTGGTATCCTTATAGAAGTGCCTGGGGATGCCAAAAATATGGGAGTAAGATGGATTTGAAAGATTGACTTGACAAGATGCTTTTAAACTATCAGGAACCTATAGAAACTTAGCAGTTAGAAGAATGTGCCAATGCGCAGCCTGCAGAGGCTAGATAACTATCTAAGAGTTATCCTAAATAATGAGCTTTTCACTCATTTGCTCTACAAGTTCAGACGTTTGCCCTGATGGGGATGAGCGAGCACAACGTATCTAATTTACGTAATATTTGGTGATTTTTTTAAATATCAAAAAAATGTACTTATGTAATATTTACATGATATATTTATATTACACACATGCAATCATCAAGATTTTTGGAAATACAAATATTTTGTAGATTCATTGCATGTTTCCATTTTTGAAACAGATGGGTTAAAATAAAGATAAGTACATAATAAAATTAATAAAGCATATATATGATTAATAGAATATTTAATGCAAGTTTTCATAACATTCTGATAGAAAACATTTTGGTAAAAAGAATTTGAAACATTTGATAAACTTTGAGATTGTAAAGTGAAAGGAGTTACATCTAGTGAAACCAGCAATCTAAATTATGATATGTGCAACTTTACCACATTAAAATTTTCAAAGATATGTTATTACTTTTTTATATTGTTTTGTTTTTTCTCTTTTCAATTACAATTGACATACATTATTATATCAGTTTTAGTTGTACAAGTGATTAGACATTTATATAACTTAAATGTCTAAGTGATCACCCTGACTAGTCTAGTATTAAAGTTATTTCTAACATTAGAAAACAAATGTAATAAGATCCACATTCTGTTATTAAACAGAAATCATGGAAATCATCTTAAATCTCCTGATCTCTCTTACAATGAATCTGGACTCAGGTCCTAATTTATGCACTACAGCAGACCAGCTGGAGCTGAGGCTGATTGGTCACAGTGGCAATTCATATTTGCATGCCCAAATATCAGCCTAGTCAGTTACTTCAAGTTACTAGTAAGAAGCAAAATGTTCTTTACTGTCTTTCACCTTATTCTTCAAAGATAAATCTGAATGCATTCTTTGTCTGCAGATTATCAAGACTTGAAGATGTAAATCAAAGAGTTTGGTAATAGATTGAGCTACTGCATATGAGATGTTGGCAACTTAAGGGGTGTTGCCTCTGGGGGAAACAGTTCTCAAAGTGATTAGAGGCATGAACTCAAATCAGACTGCCTGAATTAAAATCTCATTTCTGCCATTTACAAGGTTTGTGACCTTGAGCTAGTTACATTATCTCCACGTGCTTCAGTTTTCTTGTCTACAAAATAGAGATGATAATGGCATTTACTTCATAAGGTTGTAATAAGGAATAAATGATTTCTTGTGAATATTTAATGAGTTACTATATACAGAGAACATTTAGAGCAGTGTCTGGATGATAATTAATACCACATAAACATTAGCAATTATGACAATTTTTTAAAAGTAATATAATCAAAGGAAGAAGTACAATGGTTTTTGTCACCCTGAAGAAACCCAGTTCATGTTTAATCAAGTTCCCATAATGCAGAGTAAAAGTTATAAAGCACATAAGATCACTCCCTATTACCAGCCTAAGACCAAGTTGGTAAATGTCAGTGTTGCCCTATAGTGTTTATCTTTTGTTAGTTTTGCAAACAGAGGTTAACAACTATTCCTGTCTAAATTGTATTAAATGAAAACTTTGCCATCACTGTACAGCCCGAAGCTATTTTCTATGATGAAATTGAAGAATCAAAGTAAATATTACCTTTCCTTGTATAAACTCATGGTTGCCACCAATTTATCTTGTGGCCACACATAGAATGGACCTTGAGGCCTTATCACCAAGAGAACATAAATTCAAACTATAAGCAGCTGCTTTTGATGAGCCAGAATTTGGCCAAAGCAGTGGCTTTTCCTCCTTTCTTCTGGCTATGCAATTACACAAGATAAATTTCTTAAACAGAAAACATACTAACTTGTAGCTTGTTCTTTTGCACATTGATTTCATTTAAATAAACCCTCTTTAAAGCAATCTTGAATGCAGCACAGTTAACAAACTTTCCAAAACCATATTTACTGAATCACAAGATTGCCATGGAAAAAGCAATGGAAAATTTCTGGTATTGAACAATTTTAATGTGAGAAAACAATCAGGAATATCCCCTTCTAAAACCTAAGTCTCAAAGCCAAATTTCATGGTTGCAGAAAATGTGCAGGAAGAAAGAACATTGCTCTGGGAATCTGAGAAACAGATTTCAAGTTCCATCTCTGCTGAAAACACATTTAGGAAATCAGGATTTTTCCATCAATTACATTCTTCAACTCTGTGGGAAAGTATAACTCATTTAGTCCACCAGGTATCCAACCTTGGGCTCATGGGCTGCATGTGGCCCAGGATGGCTATGAATGTGGCCCAACACAAAATTGTAAATTTACTTGAAACCTGCTTTTTGCTCATCAGTTTTCATTAGTGTTTGTATATTTAATGTGTGGCGCTACTTAGCAACACAACAAAAAATAAAAGTCAGATCCCCTGATGCCCAACCTATTGAGTTTTCCTACAGGTGAGTCCAATCTGCGGCCCACAAGCCACATGCATCCCAGGATGGCTATGAATGCAGCCCAACACAAAACTGTAAATTTACTTAAAACATTATGGGATTTTTTTTGTGTGTGATTACATGTCACAATGTATTTAATGTGTGGCCCAAGACAACTCTTCTTCTTCCAGTGTGGCCCAGAGATGCCAAAAGGTTGGACACCCCTACAGAAAGAACACTTTTGTCAACAGATTTAATTGGTATTTATGGAACATTTCCTAAGAACTAAGCACTATAGTAAATATTTTCATATGTTGTCCCTCATGGGTTTCTTTTAAAAATCAAACAACCTTTGTGGCTATATTAGTTTCCTAGGGCTGCCATACCAAAATATCACAGACTGGGTGGCTTAAGAAATATAAAATTTATTTCCTTACATTTCTGGAGGTTGTAAGTCTAAGGTAAGATGTCAGCAGGATTGGTTTCATTCTGAGGCCTTTCTCCTTGGCTTGCAGATGGCCACCTTCTCCTATGTTCCCTGTGCCCCACTCTCCTTTTCTTATACAGACTCCACTCACTGGATCAGTGCTCACCCATATGACATAAATTTGACTGAACTACCCCATTAAAGGTCCTATTTCCAAATGCAATCACATTCTGAAGTACTGGGGGTTAAGTCCTCAGCATATTAATTTTGGAGGCAAATCCAATTCAGCCTATATAACAATGGTTTCTATAAACTTAATCTAGAGAAACCTTTGACAGTTTAATTTATTATAACTTAACCTGTTGTACCTCCTTCCATTTCAGTAACTGTGTATTCAACTCTTAAAGCAGCTCTGCTCCAAACCAAATGCTCCTTTTGCTTTCATCTTTTTTGTTAAATGTCTCTCCTATTTTTCCTTTTCTTCTATCTTCCCTCATTTGTAATTAGACCTACTAGCTCTTATGTAAAATGCTAGACTCTTTAATCTTTCATATAATTTCATACTTTATTTTTTTGTTTTTTTTAAAGATTTTATTTATTTATTTTTAGAGAGAGGGGAAGGGAGGGAGACAGAGAGGGAGAGAAACAGCAATGTATGGTTGCCTCTCACATGGTCCTCACTGGGGACCCGGCCCGCAACCCAGGCATGTGCCCCAACAGCGAATCGAACTGGGGCCCTCTGGTTCCCAGCCCGCGCTCAATCCACTGAGCTACACCAGTCAGGGCATAATTTCATACTTTAAACAATGAGCATGCAAGGCAAATTTTAGTAAACCCATTTTACCAATGTAAAAGTTGAGGTTTAAAGAAGTCAAGTCACTTTCCCTAAGTCACACAATAGATAATGGCGGATCTGAAGTTGAAAGTCAGATCTGACTCCCAAATCTATACTTTAACAGTTAAATTTTACCTACTACTTAGGCATCGCAGGAGTTTTCAATGGTTTAATAAGCATTACAGAACCTTGCTGGAGGAACACACAGCAATGAAGAGCTTTTTTATTCTTTTAAATATCATGTGTCTCCCACTTCCTGTTGTTGCAAATTTAATTAATATACTGAGAAGATATATTATATTAGCTGAGAACTGGACTTGAGCTAAATGGAAACAAAAGATCTTAAATGTTTTAAACAACTACGTAAAATTGGTTTCATTATAAATTAAATATATTTATTCATCCTTTTTACTTACTTATGTATGCCTGAATAATATGAATGTAAAATTAGGACTTTTCCCTATGAGCACAGAGGATGACAGCAAATCTCTCATTAAAGCATTACACTTTATGTAAATTATATAAGTACCTTTGAAAACAGCAGGTGCCCTGAGTATAAACCCAAGGACAGTGGAGTAGATTGCCATTCTTCCAAGACCTCATTCATTCAATAATTACTTATAGAA
The DNA here is from genome assembly GCA_004026765.1 of Micronycteris hirsuta. NCBI lineage: Eukaryota > Metazoa > Chordata > Mammalia > Chiroptera > Phyllostomidae > Micronycteris > Micronycteris hirsuta. The sequence goes on along the minus strand of PVJI01024910.1, from coordinate 8,023 downwards.
ACCCTCCACGGTATCAGGCTCTATGATATGAGCCACGAATAAAACCATGAACAAGACAGAGAGAGTCTCTGATTTGCACAAACAGCAAAATATTTACTATTTTGGTTAGGTCTATGAGGGGAAATAAAACAATCTAGGCTGGATGCTTTGAGGGTCACAGACATGCTGGCTCTGCATACAACTTCTCTCAACTATCAATTTCATTAATAGCCCAAGTATCTTGTGCATTGACAAAATGTTTATGGTTGTGTAAAAGAGAAGTAACATGCTAGATTAAAACAATTATTAATAAAAAATTCAAGCATTAAAAAAACAACTTGGGCAAGCAGATAACTCAGAAGTTTATTCTGAAGGATCAAGGAAGCTCTCCCTAAGAAAGCAACATTTAAGTTGAAACAAAAAGGAAGATAAGATATTAGTCGGATAAAGAATAACAGAGCACTGCAGGTAGGAGGAAAATAATTTATTGTACCAAAGAGGGAAGGTGCTCAGTGCACTGGAGAGACAGAAGGTTGGACAAAGAGGCTCTAATGAAGAAACAAGCGTGAGGAGAGTGTCATGGGCGAGATGTAGAGGGCCTTATAGTTGAGGAAGAGGAATCAGAAAGAAATACATAACCTGGGTTACTTTAGAAGGAAATGCTATTGTGTAACTTCCTGCAAAAATGAAAAAAGGAACTGAGTGTCATTACTATGGTAATGTAGCTCCTTGTAATATATCAGTGGGAGACACATTTTGTTGGTCCCAGTGAGCATTGTTATGTGAATCACATACAAGAGTAGAAAGGAATAGTAATAAGAATGGTAACAACCACCAGAATAAAACTGTGCTATAATCACGGAAGCCTCAAAACTAAGCAGGGAAATTTGCTGAAAGAGATTTCAGTTACTCTCACCACACAAACAATAGTAGCTATATGATGAGATGGATATATTAATTCACTATGAATACTAAATCATTTCACTATGTATATCAAAATATCAAAGCATCATATTTTACACCTTACATATACAATTTTTATTTCTTTTTAAAGCTGAAAAAAAAAACTGGTCTCCTGAGATTTAGCAAAGCAATCTGGTTAAAGAATGTGATTAATTTTAAAAGTTAACACTAGCGAATTAAAAAAGTTCAGGGGACTTTCCTAGGATTATAGCAAGTCTTGAAATTTTCTACTTTCCTCCACTTTTCCTTTTCAATTTCCTTCAGTCATTTCTTCTTAAACGTTTGTTCTCACAAAGACAAAAGCGAATAGAAGTCAACGTTAAATGAGAGCTTAAACGATTCAGATTTAAGTACCAAAGAGAATGGCAAATAAAACAGTCTATTATATTTGCAATTTCTGCTAAAAGGTACAGACATGCCTTTAGAAGTGCTGTTGTTCATTATTTTTACTCATTCCTCACTGTGACAAAATCCTTATAAGACACTGATTAGAAGATTTTGACCTCTATGTTAAATTACAAAGACTACATGTGTAAAAAAAAGAGGGCAGACAAATGTGCAAAGTCCAATCTTAACTTCTGTAACATTAATATCGATAGCTAGCTAACATTTTTTGAGTGTTTGCTAATGTTGTAAAATCTGTTTTCTTATTCAATCCTCACATCTTCCAGATGAAGACCTGTGGCACAGCATAATTAAATAACTTCCCCTAAGTTAATGCTTGGTGAAGCAAGCTCCAAATACATTCCCAAATACTCAGATGAGAACTAACATGTTCTCACAGAGAAATGTACTTGTTTTGTAGCTCTTCTAAATGGTTTGTATATGTTATCTAATTTACTATTCATAAAAATTCTAAGATTGTTATTATTGTCCAAATTTTTAGGTGATAAAACTAAGATTCAGAAATGAAAAATTGATAACTATTATATGATAAAGCAGGGATTCAAATCTCACTTACTTATATACAATATACTAGCTAACACTGCAAACTACCACCAATAAAGATGGATCCTTTTAGGCCATGCCTCCCCATAAAACAAAGGTGATGTTATATTAATACAGTAATGATAATAACATAGTAATTTGAAAATATATGTGTGTACCCCTATGTTCTCTGCAGTATTATCTACAATAGCTAAGACATAGAAATTACCTAAGTGTCCATTTGATGACTGAAAGAATAAAGAAAATGTAGCATACATATATACAAATGGAATATTATTGAGCCATACAAAAGAAGGAAATCCTGCCATTTTTGACAACATATATGAACCTTGAGGGCACTATGCTAAGTGAAATCAGAGAAAGACAAATACCATATGATCTCACTTATTTGTAGAATCTAAAACAAAGAAAACAAACAAACAAAATCCACCAAACTCATAGATACAAAGTACAAACTGGTGGTTGCCAGAATCAAAGGGGGAGGGGTGAGCAAAATGTATGAAGATGGTCAAAAGGTATAAACTTCCAGTTATCAAAGAAGTCATCAAGGTAAGGTAAAACATGGTGACTATATTTGATAATATTGTTTGGTATATTTGACGGTTGCTACTAGATTTTAAAAGTTCTCATCACAAGGAAAAAATATAACTGTGTGGTGGTAGATGTTAACTAGATTTATTGTGATCATTTCACAATACACACATAAGAAGGTATGTCCATAAAGTATCCAGCCAGTACTATGAAAAATAGATACATCTATTGAAGAAGATACAAGATACAACAAAAACTATACATAGGAAAATGACACCTCAGTCCCCTTCAAAGTAGGCACCTTGGGTCTTCACAGTTTTCCCAGCATCTCTTCCACTGTTCAAAACACTCTGCAAAATCTTTTGTTGGAATCACCATCAGCTGCCCCATTTTCCTGAATTTCATTGATGGTCTGAAATCTCTCCCCTTTCAAAGATGATTTTAATTTTGGGAAAAGCCAGAAGTCACAGGTCACCAAATCTGGGTTGTAGGGAGGCTGAGTCATCTGGGTTATTTGATGTTTTGCTAAAAAACTCTGCATGAGATGTGATGCATGAGTGGGCGTGTTGTTGTGATGAAGCTTCCAATCACCAGCTGCCCATAGCTGTGACCACCAACGAAGAACATTGAGGTAGTACACATTAATTGTTTGGCCTGGAGAGGAATACTTGATCAAAAAACATAGTTAACATGGTCTTGATCTTGCTGCGACTTTGTCGTGCCTTCTTTGGGCATGGAGATAAGATGACTGAACCTTTGTTTCCCAATCATATGAGTAGCTGTGGACCCACGATTTACCTCTGGTTATGACCTTCTTGAGGAAGTTTGGTTTATTGGTAGCAGTTTGAATCAAGTCATTATCAATTGCAGGGTGATGTTCCTTCTACTCTGGTAGCAGAAGCAGTGGAAAAAATTCTTCCACTATAATAGGATTCAGATCGGGGATCTCCCAGAGTGGGAAGAAAACCTGGTTTCCATAAATCTGGTTTGAGGGAAGGGGAAAGTGGATGGACAATACAGCTTTTAAGATACTTTGCATAACAACGGCAAGTAAAACACTGTTCTGCCACCCTGGGGCAAAGGTATATGTGACTGGGAGTATTCAGGGACTCATGACATAGCAGGGGGAGCTTATACAGTGCCTGCTCGAGAGGAAGGAGCCAGATGCCCTTGCATCACTGAGAACTCTTGCCCTGACTAAACATGCCATCCAAAAGAAGGTAAAAGATATGGGGGAAGCCATAAAAGTAGCACATCATAGGATGCACTGGGTATGAAGTCACATAGGAAGTTCCAGGCTGAGCATTTAAAATAAGGGCAGGCTGAAAGAGAAGGAGGAAGGTGTCATGTGGTTTGAAAGGGTGTAGAGAAGGTGCTCTGGTTTACAAAAGGTCTGATGTGTAAGGAGACGTCATGCAGGTTGTAGCTGGAGATGCCATGTGGTTTGCTGTAAGAGCTGGAGTAAGAAAGAAAAGACTCTATGGGAAACCTGCCTGGAGAAGATGGCGGCAGAGCTGATGAACCTGCCTAACCAAGCACACGCTCACTCAATGGCATCTACTACCCCCATTGACTAGTACAGTGAAGTCATCATTGTTCACACATACATATTTCAGTCCACTCTCCTTGGTTGCTGGGTTACATCGATATCATGCAAACAGTTCTTGTTATATTAGCAATGGCTTGACATTTCCCGGACATATCTCATATATAAATCATTATATTGTACACCTAAAAGCAATATAATGTTTTATGTCAATTATATATCAATAAAAAAATAATGGGAATTTTTTTATCAGAGATAAGCAAGCTAATGGCCTCATAAATCCTCTGGCAATGAAACATAGCTAAGGTTAATTTTAATAAGAAAGGAAAGATAAACCCAGAGCTATGGCTTTTAACCCTTTGGTCCTGGTCATACACACACAACACAAAACATACACACCATTTTAAATGTAGTTTAATGTAGTTCATGGATATTCTTAGCAGCCCAACTACTGAGGAACCTGAAAAGGTAGGGCAAAGTCCATGAAAATGTGACACTGGAAAATGAGAATGTAAGGTTTCAAAGGAATATCTCTCCCAATTCAGTTTTCCTTAATGCCTATCCCATTATAAATGATTTGTCTAGGCAAAGGTGATAATAGACCACCATTCATCACATATTTTTAGATTTTTATTATGTATAAGGTACCATGTTGAACTCTGGAGATACAAAAACACATGATATCGTCCCTCCTTTAATGTTCAAGGGTGAAATTACACACACACACACACACACACAGGCACACAGTACCACAGAGAAAGACAGAGACAGACAGAGTCCAAGAGAGAGACAGACAAAAAGAGACAGAGACTCAGAATGAAGCAAACTAGGATTACAAAAAATGATGATTACAGCTTGCTATTGGCACCTGTAGAAGGGTCACTTGTTATCTAACAAGGTTGAGGGAGGCCTTAAGTGTTCAATTACTTAAGCTACAATTTGCTGCTACAATTGGACAGCAAATAGGACTTTCACACAAAAAATGGGCATACATGACCAACTAACTATATTTCACTGGCAACATATAGAGTTGATGGGTGACACAATCAGAGGTGTGCATTACCAAAATTTAATTGGCAATATTTATAGTATGTGTAAGACACCAGGCATCTTACAGTTAGATGACTCAGGGCTAGGGATCAGGAAAATAATTATAAGGCTATCATAATAGTTTAAGAAAGGAATTAAGAGGGTGAGAACTACTGTGGTAGCCAGAGAACTGCGGGGGACAGATAAGAGAAGAGTAGAAGCAACAGAAGTTAATGAATGAAGAAAGTTGAAAAGATGATGGATTTAAGAATTCTTAGCTCTGGAGACATCATGACTGGGATAATGCTGATATTAAGAAGGCCTAGAGAACAACTATGAAGGACACATGGACAAAACCAAGGGGGGTGGAAGCAGGAGAGTTGGGTGGGGATGGCTGGTGTCGGGGAGAGTGGTGGGGGATAAATGCAGACAACTGTACTTGAACAACAATAAAATTTTAAAAAAAGAAAGCCTAGAAAAGAAGTTATTTTTATGAACTCCACATTGGGGCTGTAGAATTTGGAATACCAGCAAGAGATGCCAAGTAGAGGTATTTGGCAGGCAACTATAAATTCAATAACTCCATTTGGGAGGAGTTTTGAATCAGCTACTTAGAAGTGAGAACTATAGTCACTTATTCATTTGCTAAACCCAATGATACGCTAAGTGCTGTACAAGGCACTGAAGAAACAAAGATAAACATGACACAGTATTCTGCCCTCAGAAGCTTGGAGATATGTGGTAGGTAGCTTGTCTCCAAGATGACCATCATTAATTCCTTTCCTCCCTATAATATTTATATCATTCCCTCATTGAGAGGTGGAGTTTACTTCTTCTCTTATTTTGAATAGAGATTGGCTTAAAAACTTGCTTTACCAGTTGAATGTTGGAGAAGTGAAATTCTAAGAGTTCTGGAGTTAGGTCATAGAAATTCTGTGCATCTGGGAACACTTGCTCTGGGAAAGCCAGCTGTAATATAAGAATTCTGATAAGTCTGAGACTATCGTGCTGTGACAAACCCAAGACATATGGAGAAGCCCTGAAAAATGAGACCCCTATTTGAAGAAAGAGAAACCAAAGAGCACTAAGACAGATATATGTGTTAAGAAGCCATTTTTAAAGTAGATTCTCCAGCATAAACTGCCTAGACTTCTGCCCAAGTCAGTCAGAGTTGAGCAACCCTTCCAAGGTCTTGCCAAATTTTTGACCCACAAATTCATAAAATATACTACTATTACTACCACAACCACCACCACTACAACTACTACTAATAATACCAACAATAAGGTTGTTTTAAGGCACAAAAAAACTATTATGTTTTGGAATATTTAAAAAAATTAATTTAATTTTGATTATTTTTTCCCATTACCATTTAGTCCCCTTATACTCCCCTACCCCCAGCAATCACCACACTGTTGTCCATGTCAATGGGTCCTTTTTCTTTTTTGTTAAATCCATCCCCCTTACTATCACTCCCACCAGCTGTCATCTGTTCACCATCTATGAGTTTGTCTTTGTTTTGCTTGTTAGTTCAGGTTGTTCATTAGATTTCACATGCAAGTGAAATCATATGGTATTTGACTTTTTCTGGTTGGCTTATCTCACTTAGCATAATGTTTTCTAGGTCCATCCATACTGTTGCAAAGGGTAAAACTTTCTTCTTTCTTACAGCTGAGTAGAATTCCATTGTGTAAATGTCCCATAGTTGTTTTATCTGTTGATGGACACTTGGGCTGCTTCCAAATCTTGGTGATTGCAAATAACGCTGCAAAATCATGGGGGTGCTTATGTTCATTTGAATTAGACTTTTGGGTTCCTTCACACATCCTTCATACATATTTCCAGAAGTGGGATTGCTGGGTCAAAAGGCAAATTCATCTTTAATTTTTCGAGTTATCTCCCTACTGTTTTCCACAGAGGCTGCAACAGCCTGCATTCCCACCAACAGTACAAAAGGGTTCCCATTTCTCCAAATCCTTGCCAGCACTTGTTGTCTGTTGATTTATTGATGATCGACATTCTGACAGGTGTGAGATGATATCACACTGTGGTTTTTTGAAGATTTTTATTTATTTTTAGACAGAGGGGAAGGGAGAGAGAAAGAGAGGGACAGAAACATCAATGTGTGGTTGCTTCTCACACACCCCACACTGGGGACCTGGCCCACAACCCAGGCATGTGCCCCATCTGGTAATCTAACTGGAAACCCTTTGGTTTGCAGGTTGGTACTCAATCCACTGAACCACACCAGCCAGGGTTCATTGTGCTTTTAATTTGCATTTCTCTCATGATTAGTGACATTGAGAATCTTTTCACATACCTACTGGCCATCTCTTTGGAGAAGTGTCTATTCAGGTCCCCTGCCCATTTATTAATTGGGTTGTTTGTTTTTTTTGGTGTTGAGTTTTACCAGTACTTAATAAGTTTTGGATACTAACCTCTTATCAGATGTATTGGTGAATAAATTTTCCCATTCTATGGGTTGTATTTTTATTTTGTTCATTATTTCCTTTGCTGTGCAAAACTTTGTAGTGTGATGTAATTTCATTTGTTTGTTTTTCCTTTTTATCCCTTTGCCTGGGAAGATATATCCCATAAAATATTTCTGCAAGCAATGTCCGAGATTTTGCTGCCTATGTTTACTAGGATTTTTATGGGTTTGGGTCTAATATTTAAGTCTTTCATCCATTTTGATTTTATTTTTGTGTGTGGTGTAAGAAAGTAGCCTAGTTTCATTTTTCTGCACATATCTGTACAATTTTCCCAATACCATTTATTGAATAAACTATCTTTAGTCTATTGTATGAGCTTGCTCCCTGTGTTGAATATTAGTTGACTATAAAGGTGTGGGTTTATTTCTGGGCTCTCTACTTTATTCTCTACTTTATTCTGTACTTTATTCTGTTCTACTGATCCAGGTGTCTGCTTTTATGCCACTACTAGACTGATTTTTTTTAAAATTAATTTTTTGGTTTAATTACAGTTATTTGCAGCCTCTCCCCTCCCCCCTTCCTTCCCCACCCGTCC
>PVJI01024909.1:0-21230 GCA_004026765.1 Micronycteris hirsuta | reverse complement strand
ATGAAAGGCAAGGACCTACATCCAAGAATACTCTATCCAGCAAAGCTATCATTTAGAATGGCAGGGCAGATAAAGTGCTTCTCAGATAAGGTCAAGTTCAAGGAGTTTATCAACACCCAGCCTTTATTATATGAAATGTTAAAGGGATTTATATAAGGCATGGAGGGATATCAACAGGGGAGTGGTAGGGGGAGAGAGGAGGAAAAGGTGCAGAGAATAAGTAGCATAGATGGTAGGTAGAAAACAGACAGGGGGAGGTTAAGAATAGTATAGGAAGTGTAGAAGCCAAAGAACTTATGTGTATGACCCATGGACAAAAACTAAAGGGTGGGGAATGGGAGGGTGGGGGTGGAGGGGAAGAAAGGGGGGGAAATGGGACAACTGTAATAGCATAATCAATAAAATATATTTAAAAAATAAATAAATAAAACAAAACAAAACAAAAAAAATAATGTTTACTTAGAGCTAAGACTTGGGAGAAGTCTAATGTTGTACTCTTGTCTTGAAGACCATCCCCCTTTCCTGTTCAAGCCCAGGATTCTTACAGGGATAGGGAAGGGAGGGATTTTTTTCTATCCAATTATGTTGGTAGCTTTTAGTGTACTTGGGACCTGTCTGTTCATCTTTCTAGCTTTTGGCACACTGGGCCCTGACCATTTATTTTTCTACCTTTTGGTATGCTCTGTGTAAGAAACTCCCCCTGCTGCCATCTTGGCCAATGGGGTTGAATCCCCAGCGCTTCTTGACTCTGCTATATCAGTCAGTGGGATGGGGATGGGGGAGATGCTGCAGGACACACTATCAGGAAGCCTGGAGATGCTGCAGCTTTCAGCCCACCTTCCGATGGTGGACATCCAGGGGAGCTGGTTGGAATCCGTGGGGCTGGATCCTGGCACACCCATGTTCTCTGCACAGCCCTCGCGGGGTCCGCCCCTCCAAAGTAGCCAGCCCAATCTGCATTCACCTTGCTGCTGGCTGCCCACACTCTGATCGTCTATGGTAATAATCACATAATACAATAAAATATACAGATGACATTATAGAACTGTATGTCTGAAACCTATGTAATTTCTTAACTAATGTCAGCCTAATAAATTCAATAAAAAATTAAAAAAATAAAACCTAATAGAGCTAGAAAGAATCAACTGGGTGTTTGAGGGAGACTTTTTTCTGGCCTCCACCTGTCAACTTAGCTGGGACTCCCACATGAGGACACAGTGTCTGCCAGGGACCAGGCAGGCGGCACTTGGGAGCTGAGGAAATCCCCAGGTTATCTCGGTCTCCCCCAGGAAGGCACAGGCCTGGATCTAAGTTGATCTAGGAGCTGGCTGTGCCCTACAGCAGCAGAGGCAGACTTTTTAGGCAGAGCTTAGGATGAGCTCAGCAATTTATGACCTTCCCTGTCCAGCGTGCTGTTCCAGATCACAGCTTGCACAGTGGCACAGTGACAGGGCTGATCCTTATACACGGCAGGCCACAGGCAGGTGGAGTCTCAGGAAAGCAGACCTAGCAGATGTCAGGTGTCCTAGACTGGTTCTTAGGTGAGTGAGGACCAATGACCCCCAGCCCCCTGACTGCTCCCTCAGGAATGAGACATTCCCTCTTCCCACCCCCTGGGACAGGCCTCTCTGAATCCCCCACACAGCAGTTCCACTAGCACCAAGGATGGCTCAAAAGTGCCCACCAGACTCCCCCAGTCTAGGAGACGAGGAAGCAGGGAAGCACAGTGAATGGCTGTCAGTAACCACTAGGCAGGCTGACAACACCCTCAACCCTGGAGGGGTCAGAACCAGGCTGGTGTCTGGTGACCCTAAATCCTGGAGGCCCCAGGGAGAGAAATGATGTGAAAACCGAGGTTTAATATCACAGCTGGCCAATGTCTCCTCTAAGGGAATGTCCATCCAGCCCTTTCCCCTTTCGCTACTTTTGGCAACACTAAGAACAGCTTGCCTCTAAATATCAGTCACCCTTCTTAGATTTGCTCTCAGAAATTCCTCTACATCACCTTCCTAGAACCATGGCAGGTAGCAGCCATTCAACAGACCCAGTTCACACACCTCCCAAAGGGCCTCGCAGCTGGCTGAGACTTCTACTAGCATAGGTTTATCTGTGTCCTGCTTCTCCCCATACACGCCGCCAAGTACAGACCACATCACTCTCAAAGATCTTCACGCTCCACATCACCCAGAGAACAATATCCAAACCCCGGAGGCTGATGTACACAGCCAGGAGCGGTATTACACAACTGCGCCAGCCTTTACATAGTCAAGTCCCCTGAGCACCTACTGTGTACTGGTCACGGTTCTAGGTGTTGACAGGGCCCCAAAGTCATGTTGCTAAAGCACAGAGAAGCCCCTGATTCTGCCCCTGCTCAGCCTGTTAGTTTCTGCTCTCTCCACAACACTGCTCACTGGGCTCCAATACCCCCTACAATAGCATTGGTTATGCCAGGCACTGCTGTAGGGCCACCCTCCCAGGTGCTCACAAAGGCACTGGGGCATGAAAGGAAGGCCCTGGTCAAGGTCCCCTGGGTGTCACTGCCATGCCTTACTCTCCTTTGCAGGGCTGGTGGGCACTCACTTGTTGAAAAGGTTGAGGCCAATGCGATAATGCCTCTTGCGGATGATGTCATTGCTGAAGGCAGGTGAGTCCCAGCTGTTGCGGGTCTCCTTGTGGTAGGTCTGTTTGCTGAGTGTCTGCTCCCGCAGGCTGTCACGGGATGATGACTCAGAGCTGCAGTTGATGGTGTCATTGGAGTTGGAAGTGCTATTGATGCTGTCGTTGTCCCCATCTGAGTAGTCTGACTCAGATTTGCTCTGCCTGTTGGCCAAGCCATTGATGGCCAAGTGGCCATCAAGGGGCCTGGAAGGCTGAGGCCGCAACTCTGGCTCCTCCCGGGGCAGGCCCTTAGGGAGGCCACTTTGGGGGCCGTGCTTGGGGCTGCCCTGCTGTCCACCAAGACTGCGCTCATAGGTGCTCTGCCTCTTGAGTGAGCCACGGTCCGAGCGGTCACTGAGGTCCACAGAGCTATCACTGGGAGGCTCGATGGTGAGCAGCGGGAGATGCTCCACCCGTAGCCGCTGCTCCTGCTGCTCAAGAGATGGCGTGCTCTGGCAGCTAGTGTCCGTGTCCCCCTTGTCGTCCTTGTGAGCCAGGGCCCAGTAGTCCTGGGTGGCACCTCCAGCCCTTATTTGCAGGTCTAATTCAGCATTGGATGGCCGGTGCCCTACCTGAGAGAGGGGCAAGGGTGGTGACAGTTCTTCCTCATCTATGTACAGGGTGACATCGCTATATGAGGCTGTCATCTCATCCAGTTTGTGGTGGTCCACGGTTTGCAGGGCTGTCTGGGGCTCTATGTCCTGGGCTCGCCCTGTATCAGTGACTGATGCCTCCTCAGCATGAAGGCTGCGGCAGTTGAGGGCATCGTCAATGGACTCCGCCAGCGATTTCACCTGCCGGGAGAAGGCATCCTCCAGCTCAGTGATGGCATCTGCGAAGTCACTGGACGGGGCTGAAGACTTGAGGGAAGGTGGCTCAACAAACTCACTGCACTCAGATGGCATTAGGGCCCCCAACTGAGAGCCATCACCGGTCACTGAGACCTGCTTCCCTTCAAAGTAGGAGCTATGCATCTTCTCAGGCCCCTCAAAGGAGAACTGCATTCTCATGTTGGACAGCACAATCCGGCGGGACATGCGGTTCTCTGACATGGAGCTACGCAGGCGCTCAAAGTTCTTGTTCATTTGGTACTGGCGGAAGGCTGTCTGGATGGTGCGGGCTGCATGGCGGGTCACGAGGCGTCCCCCATACTTCCGTTCTAGCATCTCCACCTGGAAGGGAAAGGAAAGGAGAATGAAGATTTTCCCGAGTGCTGGAGTAGCTCAATACCTACCAGCAGTCATTCCCGCTCCCCAGCTCCACAGCAGCACCATCTGGGATGGCTTCAGCACATCCACTGGGGCATGCTTATACACAAAATCTGGGTTCCAGGTAACATAAGATAGAGAAACACCATGTTGCAGTTAAAGCAAGTATGCTCCCTAAGGACTTCTCAGAACCTTTAAAAAGTGATGATGTCCCAAACTTTGGCCACAGAAGCCTTGGTCCTCATGCATCTTAGGATATGCAGTTTAATACAACTTTGAAGATACTGGAAAAGGTGAAGGCAGCACCCCCACCCAAGAGATGAGGAACTGAGCACGTGCAGGTTAAGAGATCTGCCAAAGATCTCATCAAGATCCTGGGTGCTGAGCATCAGCTGCAGACTTCCAGCTTTGCTTCCTCTCTGTGGCACCGACTGCATTCTTGCTGGCCAAGGGAGTCACTAAATTTTAGGGAGGCCTGAGAGAATCACCAAAATGAGGATCAGGCTTCAAGGCCAGATGCCTGGGTTTTAACCCCAGCCCTGCTCAGAGACTGTGCTGATCACTCAGCACATGCCAAGCTCAGAGACAACTGGAGCTACAAGACCCTCAAGTGTATTCCTGGAAGGTGTTTACAGATTACAGGGTTCCCAAGTCTCCTCACTGGACAGATGAGAAAACTGAGGCCCACAGAAGAGACCTAACACTCAGAGTCAGGAGCCAACTCTCACTCTCTAGCACAGGTCCTCATGGCCCTTCTCCTTGAGTTTGGAGATGTGGCAAGGTTGCAGGCAGGCAAGAAGGACTGGGACTCCCCAATGTGACATATGGGTTTCCTGAAGTCTTGAGGCCCACGCCAGTCCTCTTGTGACCAAGGACAGCTCTGAAGGCTGCTACTCGTGCCTCGATCCTGAATGAAAAACAAATGTAGGCCTGGGGCTGGAGCCTGCTTGGCGGGAATCCAAGAGAAGGAATTGGCTTCTCTCAGGTGGCCAGGCAGAAAGGGGAACCTGATATGGGGCCAAAAGAGCTCTCAGATCCTTGGGAGCAAGTTGCACTGCTCAGGGAGGCAAAGCACTGCACCCTGCTCGTCTATGTCCCACCTGCCTACTCCATGCTAGGCATCACGCCAAAGTTGGCAGCACAGAAAGACAAGGTCCCTGTTCTCAAGAATTGAAGGGTCTGCCAAGGAGAACAGACAGACAGGCACAGATGTCACTGAAATAAAGCCAAATAGATGCTGGAGTCAGGGGACAGGGTTGCTCAGAACCACTGTGGTGGCTGGGAAGGAAGGGCTCACAGCCTCATACACCCAAGTACGGGTATTGGTCCCCTCACTTGCCAGTTGGTGGCCTATTCACCTCTCTGGACAGTAAGAGTATGCCCAGCTCCATGAGCCACCTGTCTCAGGGATGCCAGCTCCCCTCAAATGCAACACACCAGCATTCTGGAGTCCACAGAGAGGGAGCGGCAGGCTGAGCAGAGCAGCTATCTTAGCAGAATGAAGAAGAATGGGTGGGGAGAGGGGTAGTGGCATGCATATGGCTCCAACTGATTTTTCAAAGTCTGGCCAGACCCAGAGTGAGCCAGGGTAGGTCTATTTTTTCTTTTATCCTGAAGGTGACTTCACTTCCACATCTGTAAGCAGACTTTTTTTTTTTTTGGTTTTGAACGGAGCTCTCAAAGCCCACAGGGCCAATAAAGGGCCCAAGGCTGAGCTTCAGGAAGCCCTCTCTTCTCTGCCCACTCAGGCCTGCAGTCCTAAACCCCTTATGTTAGCCTTGGCGGAGGACTGGGATGGGGTAGAGGTCATGATGCCCAAGGTCACCAGCTCAGGCCCAGAGCTCACTCCAGGGCCTATTTTCTCCTGTTGACTCTGAACCTCACAAACCAAGCAGCAACCCTCTTTGTCTGAGACCAGCTTCCCAAACCTGAAGGTGCAGGGGAGGGAGAAAAGAGAGACTCCGGGAACGCAGAAATGGGCTGTTTTGTCATCAAAGCCCCTCTCGGTCCTTCCTACTTGGCTTCCCCTAGAGAATACACACTGAGCCAGGCCTGCTCTTACCTGTCGCCCAGACTCACTGTGGCCATTCTTCCCGCTAGGCCAGAACCCACCCAAGGCCTGCTCTGAAATTTTATTGGGGCACAGGGGAGGAGATCCAATCAGTAAGTGCTCACATGATATTCACAATGATGCACAGTCTTTAGATGCTCATAAGGATGCACACTCCTCGGAGGAGGCTCAAAGAATTAGTGTGACAAGGAGCCAACCCCAGCCAGGTCTCCCCCATCAAGCCCTCATTCTGCCTTTAAAGGGGCACTTCCTCACAGTGGGGAAGAAAAACTGGGAAGAAACACCCTTCCTTAAAGCAGAACTACCACCTTTCAAAGACTTATGCCTCTGGCTCTCACAGGAAACTACCAGGAGGCGCAGAGGCCCGGGGGCCAGATGGAAAAGCCATGGCTTTCCATTGGGTTCCTTCCACTTAAATGGGACTTTGTATTACACAGAATTGAACTCCTCTTGAATCAGGTACCCTACATTCGTCTGGTAATTCTCATGTAACCTGTCCTAGTCCCACTTTTGTCTTAATTGCCAGGAAGCTCAGTGCAGAGTCAAATGCTCACTGGCCCTCAATGTCACTTCCTTACTCTTACTTTTTACCACCTTTCCCCTGCTACCCTCTCTCACAAGTTTGTTTTGCTTCAGGGCCTCTCACCTGCTATTACCTCTGGCTGGAAAGCCCCTTCCACAAAAACCCAATTCTAATGCCACCTTAGAGAGGTCTTTCCACTACCCTTATCCAATGCTGTCACCTCCCACAATCACTCAATCTCTTTCCCCTATTTCCTAATCTCTAATGTTTGTATCACTTTTGGAATTAAACTACATCTTTATTGCTAACTTATCCATGATCTACCTCCTGGACCACAGTGTCAGGTCAAGAGCTAGGGCATGACCTTGTTCCACTGTGGACTCCCCAGCACCCAGCACACTGTTTGGCACAGATGGACATTTGACTAACATGTATGGATGAAAATGAACACCTGTGGCCATATTAAGGCTATATGAAGCACATAATTGTCTCCGTAGGCTTCTATTAAGTCCTAACCTTTCTCAATTCTATTTTAGTGGTCCTGCTGCACATGTCCTTTACTATAAATCATTTCTGATCCACTCGGGATCTAGGTGTAACTGATAAACAGAACAGGAGCTGCCCCCCGCAACCCCCCACCCTGCTATGGACCCAAATACACAGGGGCAGGAGATTATTTGCTTCCACAGACTGAGAAGGGCCATCTGCTATTAGGCTCTGGCCACTTGCTGTCTTTCCTTTCAGTACCGACTCACAGGTAGAAGAATTAAGAGAGATCAGGGTTGAGGTGGGCAGGGCTGTCCAAAGTCAGAGGGCAGTATCAAGAACAGGAGAACAGGTGCAGGTGGGGAAATGCCCACCTTAGGCAGTACCTACACTACTCCCCAGAGAAGTCAGGGCCACACCAGGCCTAGACCTCTGCTCCAAAAAAGACACATAGGAAGATTGGAAGCAGACAGAGGGCAGTCAGGCCATGGGGTAGATATGGGCAGAAGGGAAGGGCAAGATGGTTCCTACAGTCTGGTGTCTGAGGGACTACGGTCCTGGGGCCAGGCAAGTGCAGAGATGGCTGCTAAGGACCCATAGGAGATGGCCCAAAGCTGAGTGCCCAGGAGCTAGGGAGACTGAGTCAGAGAGACAACCCAGTCCTGTATGCTTGCACAACTGCTTGCCAGCAGCCTGGGACTTCTCCTGAAGCCTAGAACTTTTCCTTGGAGTTTCATACTTAAATTCTTGTTAAAGTGCCTACTATGTGCCTGCACTCTGGGGTCCTGAAAGTAAGAAGTCTCTGTCCCTCAATGACCTCCTGCTCTCTGCTCCCCCACCCTCCACCTCCAAGCTGTGACAGGCCTTTCCCCTCCTCCCTCCTTCCTGCAACTGAGCCAGGGGGTGCAGCAGCCTCACCCAGTACACAGGTGCTGGTCTCACAGTGTGGGTGGGCCAAAGCTCCTCAAGGCAGAATTGCAGCCTTCAGTGAGGTGACTTCCCACAAGAATGCTAACCTGTAAACTGGAAAGGATATAATAAACAACTTCTCCTCACTGGCTGTGGCTGCACTTGGTGCTCTTTTCAGAATAAGAGCTATTTCTATTGTAAATTGACCTCCCTCCCTTCTCTCCAGAGGGTCCCTGAACAGACTTTCCAAGGGTCAGGCTTCTCCTGGGGACTTAGAAACTCAGTAGCTGGACACACAACCTGTGTGTCCTTGTGGTGTCAGGCCTTGATATCTGGACCCTCATCACAGCCCGGACCCCAGGCATTAGGGCTGGGAACAGGGCACAGGCAAAGGTTTGACAGAAGAAATGTCCACAGTCCAGTCCCTTCACTCTGAATCCCTCCATGCCTCGGGAGGGGAAAGTAAGCTCAGACTGAGGCAAAGGCCAAATTCTTAAGGAGCATGCACCTCACTCACATGTCCTCACGTTGGAGAGTGCAGATCACCAGCATGAAAGTTGACAGACTCCTGCTACTCCAGCAAAGGGCCACATGATTCCTGGGAGTACACATGGCAGGCAGAGCAGCCCTGCTGCCTGTCCCCAGTGGCCAAGAGACTGGATCCACCTACCTGCTTGTCCTGCAGGTCCGAGGAGAGCTCATAGCTTTCAGAGAGGGAGCGTGAGCGCTTGATGGCCTCCTCCTCAGCCTGCTTACGTAGGATGGAGGTCGAGTGCTGCAGCTTGGGCCTCCGTGTGCGCTGCTGCTGCCCCAGCGGCCCAGAGTATAGCCCATAGGAACCCCCAGACGTATGCTCGTAGTGGTCTGGGCTCAGACTGGAACCAGGCACTAAGGGACCCTGGCGATAGGCTGAAGGGCTGTCCAGTGATGTGCAGGTCTCGCTGCTGGGGGCCTCACCCTCCACACTGCAGAAGAGAGAGGAGAGAGGCCTCCTGTGAATAGAAATTCAGAACCCAGGGCCTTTCAGGACAGCAGGAGGTAGGAGGGGTGACAGTCAAGAGGTGGCCTACTGAGTTGCAGTAGGGCTCCTAACGCCCAGTCCTCCTACTTCCTCCTCATCCTCCACAGTTGATCAACCCCAAGCAGCCAGAGGGCTCCGCCTAGACTCTCTGCTCCACATGTTCCTGAGGCTCACTTCCCTCAGGTTTCATTTTCTCTGTAAAACTCACCCGCTTCTAACCTCTGACACTTCACTAACTGATTTTGCTTACTATCCATCTCCTACACAAAAATGTCAACTTGTGAGGACAGAGGTTTAGCCCATTGATCCAGTGAAGATCCCAATGCCAAGAGTTGGGCCTGTACACAGTAAGTGCTCAGTAAATATTTACTCAGTGACTGAATGGATCCTTTCTTACTCTGACCACCTGCATTAAGTAAACCACTGATTTTTGTACTTTAAAAAAAACAGTAATTAACAAAAGTGACTCTTTATTGCACACCTACTCAGGGTTCACGCGCCGTGCTGGTGTTTGTTACGGGCTGAATTGTGCCCCTTCCAAATCCATATGTTGAACTCTAACCCCCAGAGTACTTCAGAATATGTCTGAATTTGAAGGTAGGGTTTTTAAGAGATAATTAAGTTAAAACGAAATCATTAGGCTCCTAATTCAATATGACTAGAATCCTTATAAGATCAGGACACAGACACACACAGAGGGGTGACCCTGTGAGGACATGGCAAGAAAGCAGCCATCTACCTGCTAAGGAGAGAGGTCTCAAAGCAATCAACCCTGCCTACACCTTGATCTCCACTTTCAATCTCAGGAACTCAAAGTGAGGAACAAATGTCTATAGTTAAAGCCACCTAGCCTGCGGCACTTGTTCCCATATAAGGACTTGCCCGAGGTTGCACAGATAGAGTTAAAGCCCAAGTTGGTGGGACTTCCAAGACCAGGTGCTCCTCTCCACCTCACTGCCCCTACCCCCAGGGTGTGTCCACACCCTCCCAAAGTTCCAAGCACCAAGTAGGGGTGCTACGGTAGAATAAGCAGCCAGAGGGGAAATAAAGGCAGGGCCCTCACCACTGCAATCTAACAAAGAACTTAATGCAGGAGGATGAAAGCAAAGGCTCCCGTTGACCCAGCAGTCCTGAACCTGGCCCAATAAGGCTGCCAGGCATTCCAAATAAGATAGTGTAGGAGGAGGGAAGCCCTTGAAAGTCTGTATCATCTCCACTAGCTGGGACAAGGAAAACCTTGAGACTGTGTATTCATTCAAAGGCCTAGAAGGGGGAAGGTGCAAGGCGTCCACAGTGAAGCTCATAAAACAACTTTGGTTAACTGCCTGCCTTCCATCACATATGCAAAATGAACAAATAGAGTCAGGACCAAGATAAGGATTTGGGCTAACACACCCCCATGCATACCTATGTTTGGGTAGTCACGTCTCCCCATGGGGAAGCTGGAACCACCTTTACCCATCAATCAATATGTAGCTCCCTCACTTACATCCCTCAGAACAAAGAACTCTCTCTCAGCTCCTTTTGCCCAGGGGTAGGGGGGCCTGGCCACTCCACTCTGGCAGGGGATGGAGGGGTCTGGCCTCCCTTTTTGACCACCCTGCTCTAGCCCCCTTTGCTTTTGCTTTCCTATTAGAACTTAGCATTAAAAACGTTGCTTATACACCAGTAGGCTTACTGATCTCTAATTCTTTACTGTGTCAGCAAGGAGAACCAAGTTTCTGGGAGTTTCTCTGTGACAGGAGCAGGCTGATTGACTTACTCATCCCAAACTCATGAATTTAGCTGACAGACATTGGTTACCGCTACAGATTGCTTTATAGCATAGGGCAAGAGAGAAGGGAGAAATTTATACAAGACATTCCCAACACAGCTTCTGGTACCCCCTCTAGTCATGCCTTTCCACTTGCATGTCCCTGTAGTATATCACTCAGCCTTTAAGAACCCCTGGGGCCAGGGTAGGGTCTCTCTGGAAGTGCCCCAGTACTTTCAAAGAAGGAGCACAGGCCCTACCTAGGCTATAGTTCTTCCTCAGTGGTCCCATCTTCAGACCAATGGGAAAGCCTTACATTCAAGAGCCTCAGGGCCAACTGGTTTACCCCCTAACCACCTCTGCTCCCATTGCCTCCACTTGTCACAGGGACTGGCAGGGCCTCATTGCCAAGTGTACAATGTCAGGTTGTTCACTGACTCCTAGGTGAGACTCGAAGCAGGGGCTTAGGGAAGGGGGCCCTGGAGCAGAGAGGGCCGAGACAAATGGAGCAGACCCACCCAGCAGGAAGGGAAGCAGCCTGCCCTTTGATTGCCATTCTGCCCTAAGACACAGGGATGAGGTGCAAATCCAACTTGTAGTTTAAGAACAGGATAAGAGTTCAGCTCTACCAACTGGCTCCGGCCTCCAGGAACATGCAGTGGCTCTCCTGTGACAAAAGAACATCCCAGCCCTGGCTGGTGTAGCTCAGTAGATTGAGCGTGGTCTGGAAACCAAAGGGTCGCCGGTTCAATTCCCAGTCAGGGCACATGCCTGGGTTGCAGGCCAGGTCCCCAGTGAGTGTCATGTGAGAGGCAACAACCATTGCTGTTTCTCTCCCTCTCTTTCTCCTTCCCTCTAAAAATAAATAAAAAATCTTAAAAAAAAAAAAAAAAGAACATCCCAGTCTGCTCCCCAGAGGCTAAAGTGTGACAGAGGTCATCCTTTTTGGGGGGTACAAATTAAGAGATAAGAGACTAGGTGCTTTACCTTGATCTGACTGTGAGTCAGGGTACGTCAGCCCTCATTTCAAGGCCTGTTTAACTATCTGTAATACAAGTGGGCTGGCCTAGATGCCTTCAAGGTGTCAGAGGAGTACCACCCTTCAGGGGTCTCTAGACATCAGTCTCCCAATAGCAGCTTCCTTTGGGCCTCATGTGTATGTGTCAGGTAAGGAAAGGGATGGAGACAGGCAGATGTTAAAATTCTAGTACTGCTTTGTGGACAAAAAAAGGACTAATAAATCTAAACAAAAGCAACCTCACAGGGTGATCTGATCATAAATTCCTAACTGGGCAGTCATGTTGAGTACTCACAGACCGATAAAAGCTTTACTTTTGCCTCAAGCAAGCCCCATACATTGTTTTTGTGCATCTAGGTTAACACACCTTTGAAATGCCTTTTTTTAAGAGCCCTCAGAAATAATCATCCTCAAGGGAGCGTAATTTTAACTATATTGTACCTTGTTTTCTCTCACCTTCATGTAACTTTTCTTATGTTCTCTCCTTAATTCCAAATGTATAAAAGAAACTGCAAAACTGTTATTCTCCAGAGCATCTGAAATCTTGCTTCTCAGCATGCCATTAGTTTGGCTCCAATAAACATTTACAAAAAATCTCTACAGATTTGGACGTTTCTTACATTAACATTTACTTGGAATATTCTGCAGTATTCTGAAGAAGGCCCTGCCCTCCCCCCATCACCCTGCAGACCCGTGCCCCAGTGCTAGATACCAGCAGAGGCCCACTTTGCCCCACTGGCTCCCTGCTTCACATTGGGTAAACCTGAATAAGTTGTCTCTTAAAATTCCACACTTCCCTGCTTTAGGTAGCAGGTGCTGAATGAGCTGTTCTTAGAAAACTCTTGAAGTGGAAAAGGGTTGGGATAACCCAGGGAAAGGAGGGTTTTTTTTTAATTGGATTGCTTCCTGAGAGTCTAAACATGATCCTGGCTGATTAAATGAGAGATAGAACTCTTCTTAGCTCCAAAAGAGAAAGAACACTCACTTCCCCAACCTAAATCTCAGGTGTTCTTAGGTCACTAAGAATCTTTGTGGAATTGCCTGAGGAAGTATTTCCTCTAGGGCATGATGCAGTTCATCTGGAGATGTGCACTTAGAGGCTGGTTTTCTCTAGAAGTTTGTTCAGACTTTCTCAAAGGAAAACTAAAATTAACATGGAAAATTCTGTCTCTGAGACCAACAAGCCTCACAACCATCAGCCTCCCATCAATACTCCTGCAGGATCCTTTGTTACTTCTAATCATTTCCACACACAGTTAGAAAAAATTGGTTATAAAACTAGGCAGAATAAATGAAAAACATTTAGTTGGTCTTTCAAAGCTTCAAAATGAAGATTTAGATAAATGATCAACCTATGATGTAGTTTAAGTGGCGACCCAATTCTTTTGAGGTATTAAAAATGGACGTTCATATTTTTTAAATAATTTTATTTCAAGGAAACACGATGAGGATTTAATAAAAGAGGAAAGCTTTGACTTCTCCAGAACACTTAACATGAATCAATGCAGTGGCATCAACTGTACCAGTAGCCACTGTATTCTTAATCACCATGCACTGCTTGGCTGCACTGCATCTTAACAATTAAAAAAAAAAAAATTGACCTCTTTTGCATCCAATAGGCATTTTTCTCTACAATATTACTCAGGCGCTTAAAAAATGAGTTGTGTGCAATGCAGGAGGTTTCACACTAGGACACCTGGGACAGCTAGGAGGCTACCCCAAGCAAGTGGAAGGGCTCAAGATGGGGACCTTGTGACCCAAGGGAGGGGCACCAAGGCAGGGACAGTCCGTAAGGGTGCAGTAGGCTGGCTTCAACCATCAAGGGCTGAGCTGCATCCCCCATCAGTATTAACTGCCCCCACAGACCTCGCTCTTCGAGCTGGAGTGCACCACAAATTCAGACTCTGAAGGCTCTTCCAGCGGCAATCCTAAGCCCCAACTCCACACTAGATATCCTTATTTTAAAAGGAAAACTTGACTTGTCAAGGATAGATACAAATTTTAAGTTCTTCTTTCCCCAGATGCTAAAACCAGATTTGGATCCAACTGTCCTTTTATAAACTACTAAGTTTTGTTTGTTTGTTTTTTAGAAACTTGAGTCCATAATTTTAATCAAAGAGTTTAACATACCTAGTTAAATTTACATGTAAAATACACCTAATTAAGGATATGGAGTATTTTTTTTATTGTTGTCCAAATACAGGTGTCTCCATTTTCCCTCCACCACTCCTCCCCACCCCAGCCATCCCCAACTCCCACCCTTGATCCTACCCCCATTTGGGCTTTGTCCATGTGTCTTTTATACATGCTCCTCAACAACTCTTGCCCCTTTTCCCCCCATTATCCCCTCCCGCCTCCCCTCTGGTTACTGTCAGTTCGTTTTAAATTTCAATGTCTCTGGTTATATTTTGCTTGCTTGTTTTAAACTACTGAGTTTTGCTTTTTTTCTCATGGCTAAAGGTCTCTTTGGCTGTCTATGTGTTTCTATATATGCATGTTGTAAATGTGAAATAACTTTCTATCTCCAGATGATATTGTTAAAATTAATTTAATAAATTAAAATTAATTGATTTTAAAGGCAAGCACTTGTAATGATTGGGAATTCTAAACTTCTCAGAAATATAAAAACTACCCCAAATGTTTTTCAAGTTCACATGATCTAAAATTAACTTTTAGTAAATAAAGTTAAAGTTTGTTGGCTTATAGAACAGAAATGTCTTTCAAGCAATTGGTATTAAATATAATATTTAGGTTCTGGCCAAGACGGAGGCATAGGTAGAAACCCTTCACTTCCTTGCACAACCAAAAGGAGGATAACAACCAATCTAAAATCAATAAACAACCAAAAGTGCCAGAAAATCAAACTTTGTGGAACTCCAACAACCAAGGAATTAAAAAATCAACCAGAACCACCAGAATGATAAGGCGGATCACACAGGGGACTCGGAAAAACCAGGGCCAGGCGACTGAGGGGCGGGGCTGACTGCCAAGCTCCCCAAAGCTGCGCGGGGTGGGGGGGGGTGGGGGCTGACTTAAGGGGAAAACTGAGACTCAGAGCTGACTGTGGGCTAAGGCTGGGGTTGCCACGGTGGGAGATACTTCCAGTCTGGCAGGAGAGTCTGTTGGAAAGTGCACTAGACAAGAGCAGGCAAGCTGCATTGTTCCCTCTCTGGCCCCTCCCCCACAGGCAGCACAACAAAGAGGGTTGCCCTGCCTGGGTGAATACCTAAGGCCCTGCCCCTTACAACTTGTCAGAAGCACCAAGACAAAGAAATATGGCCCAAATGAAAGAACACAGCAAAATCTCAGAAAGAGAACTAAGCAATGAGGAGACTGCCAACCTATCTGATGGAGAATTTAAAGCCTGGTAATCAAAATGCTCACAGAACTGATTGAGCTTGGTTGAAAAGTGAAAGAACAAATGAAAGATACCCAAAATGAAATAAAGCAAAATATTCAGGGAACCAACAGCGACAAAAAGGAAACCAGGATTCAAAGCAACGATTTGGAACAAAAGGAAGAAATAAACATCCAACTGGATCATAATGAAGAAAGAAGAATCCAAAAAAAATGAAGAAAGGCTGAGGATTCTCTGGAACAACCTAAAACGTTCCAATAACTGAATTATAGGGGTGCCAGAGGAGAACAACAACAGCAAGAAATTGAAAACTTATTTGAACAAATAATGAAGGAAAACATCCCCAATGGCAAAGGAAATAGACTTCCAGGAAGTTCAGGAAGCCCAGAAAGTCCCAAAGAAGTTGGACCCAAAGAGGAACACACCAAGACACATCATAATGACATTACCCAAGATTAAAAATAAGGAGAGAATCCTAGAAGCAGCAAGAGAAAAGGAGACAGTTACTACAAAGTCCATAAGGCTATCAGCTGATTTCTCAAAAGAAACCTTACAGGCAAGGGGCTGGGAAGAAGTATTTGAAGTCATGAAAGGCAAGGACCTACCTCCAAGATTATTCTATCCAGCAAAGCTTTCATTTAGAATGGAAGGGCAGATAAAGTGCTTTCCAGATATGTCAAGTTAAAGGAGTTCATCATCAAGAAGTCCTTTTTATAGGAAACATTAAAGGGAATTATCTAAGATAAAAAATATGAACAACAAAATAACAATAAACTCACAACTATCAACAAATGAACCTAAAAGAAAAGAAAAACAACGAAAACAAAAACTAAGGAAACAACTGGAACAGGAACAAAATCAGAGAATGGACATCACACAGAGGGAGTTCAGTGGGGAGGGGGAAGGGAGGAACAGGGGGGAAATGTACAGGGAAGAAGAAGCATAATTAGTAGGCATAAAATAGATGGGGAGAGATAAAAAATGGTATAAGAAACAAAAGACTCAAAGAACTTATATGTACAACCCATGGACATGAACTAAGAGGGGGTAATGCTGGAGGGTTTGGGGGGGCAGGGTAGAGGGGGTAAAGGGGAAAAAATTGGAAAAACTGTAATAGCATAATCAATAAAAAATACTTTAAAATATATAATATTTATATTTACCCACTTTTACAAAAATAATCCATGGTAATAATTGACTTGACATCTATGAAATGTTTCTAGAGGTTATAAAATGTCTTCATAAATGTGACTTCTTAATTTTCACTAGAAATTGAGGTTTTAAGGGTTAAAAATCTCATATATGTAGGAATAACTCTGTGGTACTTGGGAAAGGCACTTGGAATATCTGAAGAGATTTGTTTCTTTTCCTGTTTTGGGGGGGGTTAATGCTAAATTGCATGGAAGGCATTGTAAAATCAGTGATTAAAAGAAGGACTCAGGGACATGGACAGTAGTGTGATGATTACGGGGGAAGGGGGTGGATGGAGGGGAAAGAGGGTATAAGGGGGATAAATGGTAATGGAAAAAATACAGTAAAAATGTAAATAAATAAGTAAATAAATAGAGAGAAGGATTTTCCAGAAAAAGATAAAAACAACAAATAGTTGGGGTGATGGGAAACCCAAGGTGGCCACTTGATTCTTCCCTGCTCCCTGGCTCTCCATTTTTGGGGTTTTGCATACCTTTAAGCATTACAGTGCAATTAAGCTAGACTTAAATCAGATGAAGGAACTTACGAGCTAACATTATTGAAAGGAGACATCTTACATCATTGCCAAGGTTCAATAAAATCACTTCAAGAAAATGCCAAGTAGATAACCACTTCCTTTCACAGAGAGCTCTCACAATACAAAGGCTTCAAGATCATTGACTGCCAACCTGGAGATTTTGTTTATTGGAAGGAAAATCAGGCCTTTCTGGTAATGGGTACTGTGTGTTGTTTTCGCCTCTGAGCCTTGAATCAATAAAGTCCATGGGAAGCGGTATAGAGAGATCATTGGGCTGGGAGGGCTGAGTCGCCATGTGGTAGACTTGGCTGGGTTTGAGTCTGAAGTTCTACCAAACTTGCAGCTTGCAGAAGGACCCCCCTTCTGAGGTGCATTTTTCTTTACTTTAGTAAAGAATATTGCTTTGGAGGACATGCGCTATATGAGAGACACTGAGAACCACTTGAGCCCTTGCTGTAAACATCCTCAGGAGAAAAGAGGAGGCAAGACTCACCAGACAGTTCCAGTGATGAGGACGTGGCCTCTTGTGTGTCAAGAGGAGGAACTTGACAGCATCTGTTTCCTCAGGGAGGCAAGATGGCAGAGGAGTGAATAGAAACCACACTAACTTCCTCCCGGGACCAACTGGGAATTACAACTAAATTGTGGAGAAATGACTGACAACAAACAACTGAATAATATCAAGAGAGAAGCCTTACAACCTTAGACAGAAAGAAAAATCAGCTTCAGCACTAA
The DNA here is from genome assembly GCA_004026765.1 of Micronycteris hirsuta. Classification (NCBI taxonomy): domain Eukaryota; kingdom Metazoa; phylum Chordata; class Mammalia; order Chiroptera; family Phyllostomidae; genus Micronycteris; species Micronycteris hirsuta. Next base: position 3,761 of record PVJI01024909.1, on the reverse strand, counting down.
CCGACTACATCTACACAATAGCATACAAGACATGGTGGGCGGAGTGATCCTCAGTCAACCAGCTGGAGGGAAGGAACCATCAAAGAATGACCCAACAACAATCAACACACAATTACATCAAGAGAGCCAACATAAATGGCATCCCAAGAGCATCAGGTTTAGGAGATCAAGGAGACTGCACCACTGAATCTCACAGGTCTCCTACCATAGAAGTTCACACCACAAACTCAGGGAGTCACAACAGATCAATTTAAGAAGCAGAGGCAAACAAGAAGAGTCTCACAAACAATGGGAAGACAAAGAAACAATCACAAAATGAAAAGGAAAGGAGGATTTCTCAGAAAGAATGCTAAATGAAAAAGAGGCAAGTCAACTATCAGATATTGAGTTCAAAGCAATGGTTATAAGGAAGCTCAATGAGCTCAGTGAGAATTGCCAAAAACCACTAGGACACTACAAGGAACTTACTGCAAATTATATCAGAATGAAAAAGGAAATAGAAACTATCAACAAGGGTCAAGAGGAAATGAAGAATACAATTTCTGAATTGAAGAACACAGTAGAAGGACTCAAAAGCAGGCTAGATGAAGCAAAAGATCGAATCAGCGAGCTGGAGGACAAGGTAGGAAAAAACACCCACAATGAGCAAGAAAAGGAAAAAAGACTAAAAAAAAAAATGAAGAGGGGTTAAGGGAACTGCAGGACAACATGAAATGTAATAATATCCATAAAATAGGAATACCAGAAGGAGAAGAAGAGGAGCAAGGGGTAGAAAACCTGGTTGAAAAAGCAATGATGGAAAACTTCCCTAATTTAATGAGAGAAAAAGTCATACAAATCCAGGAAACACAGAGAGTCCTAATCAAGAGGAACCCAGAGAGACCCACTCCAAGACACATCATAATTAAAATGGCAAAATTCCAAGACAAAGAGAGAATCTTAAAGGCAGCAAGGGAGAAACAGGAAGTAACATACAAGGGAGCCCCGATAAGACTAGCAGCTGACTTCTCAATGGAAACACCGTAAGCCAGAAGGGAATGGCAACAAATATTAAACGTTATGAAACGTTGAGGCCTGCAACCAAGACTACTCTACCTAGCAAGGCTCTCAATTAAAATGGAAGGCAAAATAAGGAGTTTCCCAGACAAAGAAGGCTGGAAGAATACACTGCCACCAAACCAGCACTGCAAGATATGCTAAAGGGACTGCTTTAAGAAAAGGAAGAAAAAGACAGAGTAACACATGTATGAAGGGAGTAAAATGGCAAAGAAAAAGTACCTGTTAATAATATCCTTAAGTGTAAATGGATTAAATGCTTCAGTCAAAGACACAAGGAAGCTGAATGGACAAAAAACATGACCCGCAGATATGCTGCCTACAAGAGACCGACCTCAGAACAAAAGACCTACACAGATTAAAACCAAAGGGTTGGAAAAAAAATATTCCAAGAAAATGGACAGGGAAAAAAAGCTGGGGTAGCAATACTCATATCAGACAAAATAGACTTGAAAACAAAGGCCATAAAAAGAGACCCAAAAGGACATGCATAATACTCAAGGGAAGAATACATCAAGAAGACATAAACATTATAAACATATATGCACCCAACACTGGAGCACCCAAACACATAAGGAAAATCTTGGAAGACTTCAAGAAAGATATAGACAGCAACATAATTATAGTAGGGGATTTTAACACCCCACTGTCAAAAATGGATAGATCTTCCAAACAAAATTTCAACAAGGATATTGTGACATTGAACAATGTCCTAGATCAAATGGACTTAACTGACATATATAGAACCTTTCATCCCAAAAATGCAAAATACATATTATTTTCAAATGCATATAAAACATTTTCAAAGATAGACCCCATGATATGACACAAAACAAGTCTCAACAAATTCAAGAAAACTGAAATCATATCAACCCTTTTCAGACCACAAGGGCATGAAACTAGAAACCAAACTCAAGGAAAAAACTCAAAAACACTCAAATTCACAGAGATTGAAGAGCATCCTATTAAACAATAAATAGGTTAAGAATGAGATCAAGGAAGAAATCAAACGGTTTCTGGAAACCAATGAACATGGAATCACAACAGTCTAAAACTTATGGGACACAGAGAAGGCTGTCCTGAGAGGGAAGTTCATAGCAATACAGGACTACCTAAAAAAAAATAGAAACATTTAAAATAAAGAACCTAACCCTACATCTACAAACACTGAAAGAACAAAAGCAAACAAAGTCTACAGTAAGTACAAGGAAGGAAATAACTAAGAGCAGAGCTCTTAACAACATAGAGACTAAAAGAACAATTCAAAGGATCAATAAATCCAGGAGCTGGTTCTTAGAAAAGATAAACAAAATTGACAGGTCTTTAAGCAGACTCATTAAGTAAAAAAGAGAGAGGACCCAAATAAACTCAATCGGAAATGAAAGAGGAGAGATTACAACTGATTCTACAGAAATGCAAAGGAGTGTAAGTACTATGAAGAATTAGCATATCTTATATGCTAAGATACTTGAAATCCTGGGTGAAATGGACAAATTTCTAGAAAAATATAATCTCCCAAATGTGAATGAAGAAGAAGCAGAAAGCCTGAACAGCTATAACAGCTATAACAGCTGACAAAATCAAGGCAGTAATAAAAAAACTCCCAGCACACAAAAACCCTGGACTGGACAATTTCACAGGAGAATTTTACAAAACATTTAAGGATGAGCTAACCCCTATCCTTCAAAGACTTTTCCAAAAAATCCAAGAACAGGGAAGACTCCCAAACTCTTTTTATGAAGCCAGCATCATCCGATACCAAAACCAGATAAAGACACAACAAAGAAAGAAAATTACAGGCCAATATCACTGGTGAGCACAGATGCTAAAATCCTCAACAAAATATTGGCAAACAGCATTCGGCAATAAATTAAAAAGATCATACACCATAATCAAGTGGGATTCATCCCAGGAATGCAAGGATGGTACAATATTTGCAAATCCATAAACATAATACATCACATAAAAAACAGGAAAGACAAAAATTACATGATCGTATCAATAGATGCAGAAAAAGCATTTGATAAGGTACAGTGCCCATTTATGATAAAAACACTCAGCAAACTGGGAATAGAGAGAGCATACCTTAGCATAATAAAGGACATATACGAGAAACCTACAGCCAACATCATATTCAATGGGCAAAATCTAAAAGCTTTGATTAGGAACAAGACAAGTATGTACACTTTCACCACTTCTATTCAACATAGTGTTGGAAGTACTAGCCACAGCAATCAGACAAGAAAAATAAGGCATACAAATTGGAAAGGAGGAAGCAAAACTGTCATTGTCTGCAGATGACATGATAGTGTACACAGAAAATCCTATAGACTCCACCAAGAAACTACTCAATCTAATAAGTAAATTTGGCAAAAAACAGTGGGATACAAAGTCAATATTCAGAAATTGAAGGCAAAGCAACAATGAAATATCAGAAATAGAAATCAGGAAAAAAATCCCATTTGCTATAACAACAAGAAAAATAAAGTACCTAGGAATACACCTTACCAAGGAGGTAAAAGACCTGTACTCAGAAAACTACACAACACTGAAGAAAGAAATTAAGGAAGACACAAACAAATGGAAGCATGGACTGCATTCATGGATTGGAAGAATTCACCTCATCAAAATGTCCATACTACCCAAAGTAATTTCTAGATTCAATGCAATCCCTATTAAAACCAATGACATATTTCACAGAGATA
>PVJI01024908.1:0-21220 GCA_004026765.1 Micronycteris hirsuta | reverse complement strand
GATGAGGTAATGAGTACTCATGAAGTGCCTGGTCACAGGAGGAGTTCCTTAGCTACACTAATATTTTATGAGACCTAGAATTTCCTATCAAACTGGCTTGAAGAAAATTACATCATGTAGTACAGCTCCATGCATATGACCTACTTAAAATATATTTGCTGATGATTTATTAGGAGGAGAGAAATGTAATATATCTGTTATATCACTTGCAACCTTCCCCTTCTTATCTAAAATATGTCCTGCCTTGGGAAATCCAAGATTTATAATCTTATTTTCATTGAGCATTTTGATGGAAATCCTGCTGGTACTGAAGCAAGATAGCATCAAATAGAAAGAACATCCTGGCTGAACTCACAGACAAATGCAATGGGAACTGTGAGCACTTTTTATGTATCAATCAAATGTACTTTTCCATCTGTATCTGAACACCAAAGGTCACAGAAAGAGTTTCAGAAAAACTAAATGGACAAACCAAATTCAAAGGAATGTTTACTTTGAAAAAGGTTTCCTCCTTTTGCAAAAATACTGTTTCTACCATTTTTAAGAGCCTTTGCTAGTACATTTAAAATTATTTGCTATGTTAAAGAAATGGACTTTGCCAGAGAAATATCCTCCATAACTTTCCAGAAACACAGATACGGTGCATATTTCCTTACTTTGTTAACATTACTCATTCATAAAATAAAGGAAGGAAGAAACAAAACATAGAATGGCAGTCTTGATTCTTGGTGCTTCCTGGGAGATGGGCATGATTTCTTTTCAGTGTGTCTCCTCTCGCACTCCGAGCATCTTATTTGGATGGAAAGCTCTCTGCAAATCACTACAATAAAGCCTAAATAACTCCCTCTGGCAGGATTCAGATATTCATTATTTTATACACTGAATGCCGATGACTTTTCCAAATCAATGTTACAACATAAATGTGGCAATTATAGTATAAGGTACAGAGGAAAAATGTGTAAGTTACTTTCTTGTATTTTTGGAGAAAAGGGGCAAGAAGAAACAAAAAGTTTTAAAAAAATATACACACAAATGGGGGCCGAGGAGCTAGCTGCAGATGACTCATGGCCCCATGTGCCAATGATTACAGCACAGTTAAATAACCACGTGAGACACGTCATTAACATATTATATTAGAAGGAATGCACTTTGTTTTAGAAAAATAAAATAAATAACACTACGCCACATGGAACAGAATGGAACATTCAGGAAAACATGACTGAAGGTTTAGGTTTATTAAGTATTATTTTAAATGTATCATGAAATGAAGATTAAATTATAAAATGGAATAATTTTATTTAACATCTTTTCTAATTCCCTATTAAAAAGAAATGAAGAAGTTAGGGAAAAGAGTGGGGGGCCTGGAAAAGGAGAAGGAGGGAAGTAAAAATGATTTTTTTTTTCTTTTTAGAATTGTCCTTGGTGACGGGCAGCTTTGACTTCCAAATGTACCAGCTAATATGAAAGCTTGGGATCAGAATCTGAAGGAAGTAGAGAGCCTTTCTTTCCGCCTTCGTCAAGCCTTCTCAAGGCACCCGAGGAGATCCCCGCAGCTGGCAACATGTGCCAGACTTCTTGAGTCTGCAGTCATTGACATCTTTGCCATTCTCCCCCCATCTGTAACGGTTCTACAGTTCACGATGCTCTAGGAGGGACATAGACCAGTAAGCACTGACTAAACAGTCACTAAGTCTGGACAATGCGATACATATTATTATAATTCATATTTTGGATTTTAAGTAGCTGTCTGTCACCCAGGGTGCAGGGAGATGTAGACCTTTAGACAACTAACTAAAATGCAGCAAGATAATGTATATTATACTCATATGCATATGTACAAATATACATGTATACTTATACTTAAATATAAAATATATACATATATAAGCATATATACACACATATGTATATATAAGCATATACGTGTGTATAACTAAATATACATATATGTGGATATATACTTATATAAGTACTTATATACATATATAAATGTGTATACATACACATATACTTATATACATAGTATATACAATGTATATACATAATATGTATACTTATATACACATACTTATATATACTTATACATATATACTTATGTATACATATACACTTATATATACTTATACATATACATACACATATACGCATATATGTATATATGCATGTATGTGTGTATATAAGTATTTTATATTTAAGTATAAGTATACATTTATATAAGTATATATGTATTAAGTACATATGTATATATACATATATAAGTACTTATATACATACATAAATGCTCATATTGGCTGGATACTTCTTGGACAGGCCTCTTTAAAAATATATGGCTATAAATACTTATATACATAAGTATTCATGGATATAAATACATAAATATATATATATACATACCTATGTATTTATGTACTTATATGTGTATATAAGCATTCATATGCATATTTTTTAAAAAGACGCCTGTCCAGAAATTATCCTGCCATGTACTGTGAAAAATAGAGATGTTTATGGAAGATGCAAGATACAAGAAACACTGTACATAGGACAATAACATATCACTCTCCTTCAAAGTAGGGACCTTGGGACCACACACAATTTTCCCAGTCACCATCAGCTGCCCCATCCTATTCTCCTGAATCTCATCAAGAGTCTGAAATCTCTTCCCTTTCAAAGGTGATTTTAGTTTTGGAAAAAGCCAGAAGTCACAGGGCACCAAACTGGGCCGTAGGGGGTGCTGAGTCGCCTGGATGATTTGATGTTTCACCAAAAAACTCTGCACGAGATGTGATGCATGAGCAGCCACATTGTCATGATGAAGCTGCCAATCACAGTTGCCCAGAGCTGTGGCCTTCTGAATCATCTGAATAGTTTCCACAGAAGAATGTTCAAGCTTAACAAAAAATTTGATGCAGATCATTGCTCTACTCACTCAGTCATTTTGAACACAATAGCCACACAGTACACATGGTCACTCAATGGCATCTACTGCTTCCACTGACTAGTACAGTGAAGTCATTGTTGTTCACTCATGCACATTCCAGTCCACTCTCCTTGGCTGCCAGGTTACATCAATGTCACGCAAACCATTCTCGTTATACTAACAATGATTGGACTTTTTCTGGACGGACTATATATATATGTATATATGTGTGTATATATGTATTTATATGTACATATTATGTATGTGTATATATAGAGATACACACTCTTACAGGACTGTACATACGTAAAATATGTGTGTTACATATAAATAATATATACATATACAATAAACATTTATTTTCCTTCTTCTGAGTTTGGTTCATTGCTTATAAAATAAAAATATCAATATCTACTTCACAGGAGTATTAATGTAATTAAATTCAATAACATATAGGAAAGCTCAACCTCAAACTTCATGGACTGAAATCAGAACTCATTCCTCTTATTATCCCAAGTTCTGAGTACCTACATGCTGAAGTTGTTGATTATAAGAACAGCCTGAACATGAAAGTTCTTAGAAAACAATTCCTAATAACTCTATATGGGATGAAAACAAAGATAAAAAAGATTTAACCTGAGCCCGATGTCTCCCTCCCTGTGCTCTGTAACCTGTCTGAGAGATATTCAAACCTCACCTTGACTAACCTGAGGCCTTTAAATCACTTGAAAAGGAACCAGAACATAATCAACAAAAGCAAAAAGCAAGCAAAACATAACCAGAGACATTGAAATTAAGAACAATCTACAGTGGCCAGGGGGGAGGGGGAGGGAACAATGGGGAGAAGGGTTTTCAGGAACCACTATAGAGGACACATGGACAGAAGAACCAAGGGGGAGGAGGGAGGCGGGGAGGGAGGTGAGATTGGAGGTGGTGGGGGAAGGGAGGGGAGAGGATGCAGACAACTGTAATTGAACAACAATAAAGTTAAAAAAAATTACTTGAAAAGGTACTGACACCTCAGAATGCACAAAGAAATACAGAGCTGGTCCTGGTTTGCTTTATTTTTATTTTTGCCTGCTAAGATGTCTATATTACTGAATAAAGAAGTGAAGAAAACACGAACTTAAAAGGAATACAAGATACAGGAAGAGTTGAGAGTCCCATTAAATGGTTGATGAATTGAGCAGAGATGTGTCAGGGGTACTTAGTAAGCAGTGATATGAAAAGGTATTGACAAAGAGGTCAGAGATGGAAGCATAAACTGTTATGCAAGCATCACTTCACAGGATCAGCTCACAGAGAACCAGACAAAAGATGAGAAAGCCTGAGAAGGTCTGGAACAGGAGCCATAGAATTTAGAATAATTAGTGCATCAGCCAAGTGGAAATTAAAAATAGAGTGATGATTTCAGAGCAGAGGTCAAGCACTTCACTGGAGAATAAGCTATAAAAGATCAAAGGAAAACTACTATGGAAAGGGTAGGATAGGGATTTTATAAAAGGGTAAAATCGTGATTCCATGACAAGAAAGAACACAGTATAGAATAGACACTGTTGAGGATAAAATCTAAAGTATATACCCTAATTTCTGGATGCTCGCCACTCATATCTAGGTGTCTTTTCAACCAGAAAATCTGCTCTCAAGATTAATACTGCCTTTTAAAAATATTTTGTTTTCATATTTTATTCTAGGTTTAATTTTTTTATCCTCACCTGAGGACATACTTATTGATTTTTAAGAGAGGAGAAGGGAGGGATGGAGAATGAGAGGGATAAAACATCAACGTGAGAGAAACACATCAATCTGTTCCCTCTGGTACTTGCCCCTAAGGGAGCAAACCTGCAACCCAGGAATGTATCCTAACCAGGAATTTAACCCTCTACCTTTCAGTTCACGGGGTGACACTCCAACCAAGTGAAAAACACTGGCCAGGGCAATTGAGAGTGACATTTAATGCTGAAAGTTGATAATCTTTCAAGTCATTATTTATCAAAAGAAAACATAAAGAAAAGAAGAGAAAAATGAGGAAGACAGATAATTGTATCTAGATTAGAGGTCAGTTGGAAAATCAATGATTATTCCCGAAATTTCAATGAGAAATTGATGTCACCTATAACAGATTTAACTCAAGAAACAGCCTGGATAGTCAATTCATTTGCAGCTCCCAAGTCCCCCAACAGGAAGCAGCATAATGTTCCAAAAGCTAAAGAGAAATTTGAAGCTGGAAAGTTCTGAGCTCAAGTCTCAGCTTGGCCATATACTAGCGTGCTGAGGCCTAGAAAAGTAACTGTGCCCGGCTGAGATTCCTCAATAACAAGACAAAATGAACTTAAGATTCTTGCCTCCCAGCCAATGAGATAATGTTTTTAAAGTGTCTAGGATGTACCAAGTGCTCAATTAACAGTGTTCAAGCTCCAGAGTTCTGAGGCTAGCCTCAAGGCACGTATGTGAGGTGCAAATAAAAAGTAAATTGAGCCCTGGCTGGTGTAGCTCAGTGGATTGAGTGCGGGCTGGGAACCAGAGGGTCCCGGTTTGATTCCCAGTCAGGGCACATGCCTGGGTTGCGGGCCAGGTCCCCAGTGAGGACCATGTGAGAGGCAACCATACATTGCTGTTTCTCTCCCTCTCTGTCTCCCTCCCTTCCCCTCTCTCTAAAAATAAATAAAAATAAAAAATATTAAAAAAAAACCACATACTTTAAAAAAAAAGTAAATTGACTAACTTTTATACAACGAAAACATCCCCAAACTTTTATTAGACGATGTTCTTGCAAAGTAGATCTCTAGGAAGGCTATGGACAAGAGTTAACCAACCTGACCTTGCTGACAACCCTCTCAGCTGGAGCCCCTCTTCCAGAACTGCTACAGGAGCAGCTCAGGGCACATTCCTTTGATTATTCACAAAGGTGAAAAATGCCATTCTTCAGAAGGGGGACTGACTTGTGGAAATAGTTTGCATCATCTAGATCCAAGTCTGGCAAATAAGATATAGCTGAAGTGTGACCACCAAGCAATGAGACTGATTTTCTCCTGTGACTCATCATCTAATTGAGAAGACATTTTTAGAAAGTTCTGAATTCTATTAAAATAAAAGCACCAGTATATGAAGATAGTGATAGATGAACTGTTATTGCACCATTGATCATACAGGCAAGAATTACTGCGTGTGTGCCAATAGGGGAGTGGATGGCAAAAAAAAAAAAAACCCAAAAAACAAAAAACTTATGTTACAACTCTTCTGTTAAATATTATATAGCTACTGAACAAAATGAGTAAGAGAAGTTTTTCTTAAAGTGTGTCCCTAGTACAGCAGTATCAACATTGTCTGGGAACTTGTTAGAAATGCAAATTCTTGGGCCCTGCCCCAGATCGACTAAATGAGAAATGCCAGGGGATGTGGCCCGACAATCTGCATTTTAACCAGTCCTCCAGGTGATTCTGCTGCAGGTTCAGGTGCGAGAATTACTAAGTTGGAGAGATGTCCTGCATTTACCTAGAATAGGAATGTTTGAGAGATGTAAGAAAAGCAAGTTGCAAACAAATAAGGAATATTTACAGTTGAACTAGATTGTGCATTTGTATATGTTTGTCTATGTGTAGAATGAATGTTGTGGTAGGTTAGTTTCCAGACTCTTAAAATAAATAGAACTGATGTTGAGGAGGTGAGGATAGATGGAGAAAGGGGTACATATAGAGGGGTACATATAGAAGGGTAGGTTTACTAACTGCATTTCTAATACTCTGCTTTTTACTTAAAGCCAACCTTGCATTCCTTTGAATCTCTTACTCGTCCATGAGTGTTAACAGTCTTTTCTTCTGTAAGCCTCATGTTAAGATCTCAAAAGCAGCTTGCAAGTGTATACATAAGAAATAAATAGGATATGGACATACTTGATATGTATTATAATTCTCCAAAAACCATCCAAACATCTGCTGGCTAAATGTCTGTCACTCAAGATTAGGGACAACATATGGTAGCTTTCACATTTCTCAAGGACGGAAGGCTAAGGATTGACAGCTGTTTGCCAGGAAGACCCATTCACAAGGACATTTATTTTTTCTTCCATAAACAAAAAGTTAACTGAGTTCAATCTATCCTCATTATTTGGGCCATACCTGGCTTACGTATAGAGTATTAACCAGAGTAAGTTGTAAGAAATAAGCAATTTGTTTTCAAAGTCTTGACATTTTCATAGATGTCTGGCAAGTCTGGAGATTTCCCGAGTAAACGCCAGGCAGAGGGAAGCCGCGTGCATCCTGGAGCACCCTGCAGGCTTACCCAACTCGCCATGCACTGCGGCCCTACGAGAATGCCCCCAGTGATCGCCTGCAAAACGAGCTCTCACGCACTCCCTCAGCATGTTCAGTCTGGCCTGCAAAGACCTGAGCACCCTTATGTAGGAATTGAGACGTCTTTCCTATGAATCAAAACAGAGTGGCAAAGGGAAGTCAGAATAACTGACTGTTAATCTAGTTTAACTGACTTCCCAAGGCAGATTCTGCTGGTGAAACAAGGTGACTGATAAAAGCCCAGAAACGCCAGAGTAAAAGGAAGCAAGATCAAGTGCATGTGTGGGAGGTGGCCTGGCACAGACTTGGTGCATTCCAGGTTAGGATCTCAAGCATTAAGCCAGGCAATGAGGGGAAACTGCAACTTTGAACAAACATCCTTAACTCCTCACATTTTGCAAGGCATTTCTTCTCTGGCTCCTGCTTGGACTCATGCTCTCTGTGAAATCCCCTTAGGATACGCAGGGCCTGACCCTTTCTTATGGAATTCAAAAAGGCACAGTTCCTTTAACACCTCAGATTTGAATACTTTATGCTTGTTTTTTAACTTAATCAGTGCCAGAGTGGTCTGTGGTCCCTTGGCCTGTTGTGCCTCTCCCACCAGCACGTGACATCGCAGGTCAATCTGTTCAGTGGTTCTCAGCCTGGTGGTACATTAGAAGCACCTAGAAATCTTTTTTATGCCGAAGCCAGATCCCACCTCAGACCAATTCCATCGAAATTGTTGGGCGGCAGGGGGAACATGGGGTACAGAATTGAGAATTTGTAACTTCTAAAGCGTCCAGAGAAGTCTAATATAAACCCAGGAGAGAAAACTCCTGAACTAGCTCTTATTTAAGTTCCTAGAAGGAAGATCAGAGCTTCCCGTGTGTGGTTGAAAGAGGTGAACTTCAAGGTCCTTTCCAAACAGGAGGACGGTCAGTGATTTTCAGAAAGCAGTCAGCTACAATAATGATTTTTCACAAATAGCAGTGGAAGGAATTCAAGGTTAAAGAGAAAGACTTTTGCAAAGTGAATCAGAAAACCGAGCCCTCTATCTAGACAATTCTGACCAACCAAACATAAAAATGAATACAAATATGTACTTTGTACTTATGTCAATAATTTAATTTTTAGAGAAGCATTTTTTTCATAAATTTATTTTTTATTGGTCTCAAGGGTCCATAAAGTCAACTCTAGAATTTGACACAGTCTACTTCTTCAACTTTACCTAACTCATTTAACTATAAATAAATCAGGCTCCAGTAGCCCACATCTAATTAATAGACACTGAGCCATATTAACTGTAAAATACATCACTATGAATAATTGAAATATCCAAGGTTTTCAGGCAGTCCCACAGTTCTACCCAAAGTAACTTATCAACTGGCCTAAATAGAATTACCCTAAATATTTCTTTTTAAAAAATCAAAGGAAAGTTTGTTTCTCCAAAGACTAAGAATGAATTTTGACAAAATGTACAACTTATTTCTGCAGCTGCACTTACACAAAGATGGACAGATAGAGAGATATTTCTCCTTAATCATCCTCACATGCAGCCTAACTTTGACTCTGGAAAGAAGTAGCAAGGGCCAATAGTATCTTCCATGAGCTGAAACTTCAAGGCAGTAACTTTTCACATGTTTTAAAGTAGATCACCTCTTTAGACCTCCTTCCTCAGCAGGTAGTGAGGGAGTTCGAAAGGCTCTTTTAAAACAAAATAAACAAAACCAAATCCTAGAGAGCAGAAAGACTAACTGAGCAAGGAAAAGAGGGGAGTAAGTGCCTAACAGTCACGAATTCTGGTCAGCAGGATTTGTATGCTATGGCAGGCGCATGAATAAATTCACAGGGAATACACTAGACTGAAAAATCCAGGACCACGCGACCCCTCCCTTATCATCTGGGAGAGGCCCTGAGTGTCATGTTGACCGGCCTTTTATTGCTGTTCTAGGGGACACTATATCAGAATGGTCCTCATCAACTTTGCATAGACTGCAGATTTACACCACGTGGTAGACACCCAGGACGGTGCATCAAAAGGATAGATATGCAACTGGAAAGACAACAGGCTTTGGGCGGAACTCGAAAGGAATGACAATACGGGTCTAAGGAAGCTAGGCATGCATCAGCATAAGTTCTTTTGATTCAGGGGGGAGAGAGATTTTAGCAAGAGCAAGTTTTAAATCTAAGAAATAGACTATTCTGATTTCCCACAGGAAATTCTGCGTCACACACGTGGGGCCTGCTTGCCGTCCCATGTTCCCACGGGAGTCTTTTCTCTCAGACGTGAAACATTAGGGCTATATTTCCCACGGTGAGAAGCATGAATTCCCTTTAAAAAGTAAAAAATAAAATAAAACTTAGATCATCATCCCATGAGGATTTATTCTCAAGAGGAAAGATAATGAAAAGGAATGTGAATCAAGCCACCAATCCAGTGCTGACTTTGAATCTACTGTGTGCTGGGACTTGGAAGAGATGCAGTGATAAGTCTGGAAAGCAAATTTTGGGACAAATCATGGGTCTTAGAAAGCCAAATGGGAGTTTCCTGTACCAGTAACACTAATACTAATATTAATCATAAATCAATTTATTGTGTACTTATTATGTGCCAGTATTGTATAAGAAAGCTTTCACACACACTCTCTTATCAAATTCCCTCAGGCACCTGATAAGGTATCTATTATTTATTCCTATCATATAGCTAAGGAAACTGAGGCTCAAAGTGTTTAGATACCTTGTCCAAGGTTATTCAGTTAGAATTCATTGGCTGGGTTTTCAAAAGCAGATCTAACCTACTTTAAATCCTGGGTCTCAAACACTTTATTTAATTGTTTATAAGGTTGAGAAATCAAAAGACAGTTTTACAGTGGTGACATAAACAGCTTTGATAAATCATATAACGCACATTCTAGTTGAATGTCATGCCAAGTGGCCTTGCTCTGGGGTCTAATCTCTCCAGCCTGCCACCTTTACACCCCAACAGCATGCCCACCTCTTCCTGCATTACTGGCAATTCCTGGGATGGCATTAGGGCTGCTGCAGAGCCCACCGAAGCCACAATCCAAAGTACAGGGATACTAAAGTGAAAGGAGAGGCTTCTCTCTAAAAACATATAACATTGTATTACACATAGGAACATCTATCAATACCCCAGAGCAGGGCAGAATGTCTGCATTGGCTCAGATGTCCAGCTTCTTTCGTAGGGGTAATAACTAGAAACTCAATCAGTACCCATATCTGTCCTTAGACATAAGGCACCACCTCTCCAAATCAAAATCCTCATAGCACTCAGGAAAATCATTATAAATAAGGGAGGTAACTGGCCAAGCATTAGTACTGCACAGTAAGAGGAGCCATGAGAAATTCTTGAGCCAGCCTGTTTGAGTTCAGTTCCAAACTTCTTTTTCTACCCATGTGACCTTTCTCATGTCACATAGCTACTCTATGCCTCCGATAAGCACAGGTTTGTTTTGATGATTAAAAGCTTCAGTGCACATAGAATAAAATTTGGCCTGAAATATGCATCTAGCCATACAATTATTCCTCCCCTTTCTGACATTCCACTGTTGGAGCTGTCCTCCTCCATGGCAAGTATTGGCCTTCTTCTACAATCTCCATATAATATTCAAAGATCGCACGGACAGCACACATTAGCCACCACCAGCTTAGTGTGAATTAGATATCATATTGTTTCCTTCATTTTAATGGAGGTGGGATCTGTTAGAGTACACTTCTGTCGAGGGAGATATGGAAGAGGAGCTACAAGGTATAAAAGGTAAGGGGGGCTGAAGGTATGAAACACACATTTCTACTAATTTGCAGTTTCATGGAGACTTAATCCCCTGGAGACCCTGATGTTGATTTCAAATATTCTCTAATCTCCCCCAGAAAAAAAAAAAATCTGGCTAAATCTTCTTCCCTTGCCCCTCACCTTGGTTACGCAAAATCCTTCCTAACCACCTCTTACATAAGCCTATTCAACCTTGTAAGTGCTAACTGGGTCATGGTTTCTCTTCATGTCTTTCTTTCTGCCTCTGCCCCAGTGGCCCCACTCTGGACTTCGGTGGGTGGCCTTTCTTTTTTGATGTGAACATATTGATTACGTCATTGCTGTTCTCTGATTTCATTTATAGGCACAGGAAGGCTGCCTCACGGCCCCCTGCCACTTCACCACTCCACTTAACCACTTTGCCATTCGTGGGCCTGGCCTGAGAACCAGTGAGCTGAAACACAGTGATCACTAATCTGAAAGAAGGAAACTTGTCTTTTGGACCAAGTTCTGCTACTCACAGGGGATGTGGCCTTCACTAATGAACTCCCTATTCTGAGCCTCTGGCTCCTCATCTGTGAAAAGAGGGAGTTGATCTCCAGGTCCCCTTCCAACATGAACATCCTCTGATTAGATTTCACAGTTTCCCAGTTTTCCTTCTAACCTTTCGCTCCAGGCCTTCCAGGGCTGGCCCATCAACAGAGAGAGAAACACTGCCTGCCTGCCTGCCAGTCTGTGCTCAGGGCAGACTCCACTGTGAGGCAATGATCAAACATATCCAGGGCTGGCCCTGCACCATACGTCAGCTCAGCGCACTGTCCAGGAGACCGCAGATGGAGACCTGGGAGACCCAGCAGGCAGCATGCTACCCTGAAGAACTAATAAGCAGGACCCAGTGCCCAGGACGCTTGTCTTCAGTCAGCCTTCAGTGGTCCTGCTCCTCTGTCTCCTCATCTCCCTGGCAGAATCTAAGGATCCAATCTCAGATTTGAATAGGGCTTAAAAAAAATAAAATAAAACAAACAAATAGAAAAATCCAGACATTTGAACATCTGCAATGAATAGGTACTCATGAATAATAATATGCAATTGCCAGTTATTACCAAGTGCCAGGCACATATTGTCTCCATTAATCTGCAAAACAATACCTGAATGCTAGGCTCTGATTTCCCTGATCCACACCCGGGAAAGTGCAGAATAATCTGCGCATCCTAAGTCATATCCTGACAGTCTGGCTGACACCAAGCTTGCTGAGGTAAATTCTGCATTGTACTGCCCCTCAGGACCTTCCAGACCAGTCCGTACTCCCTTTAAAGGAAAATTCTTCCTTAGGCCAAGGCAAAATCTATCTTCCTATTGCAGACCCTCAGCCCCTCTTTTATCAGATCCTCTCTCAACAAAGACAGAGACACTCAATCCAATCAATTGTAATAGTTTAAGATAAAAACAATTAGACCAGATAATAATAAATACGTGGCTTCACCTTGTTCTCCAGCAGCCTCCCTGGCCAATTCAAAGGTGGCTCGATATGTCTTCTTCGCTCCCTCTTTGCCCTTCCGTTTTTCTCCAGCAGCATGTTAATAGAAGCCACAGTTCTGACAACTGTGCAACTAATTTTTAAGTAAATGAAATAATTTATTATTATTCCAGTCAAGGAAAGTTCCTACAGGAGCTAGAGCATCTGGTAACGGTGCCCAAAGAATTTCATTACACAAAAGCTTAACATTTAGCGGAAATCATCATAAAAAAAGATATGGGAATAAAGAATAGAAACATCTTTTGATTTACATTCAGGTCAGAGGATCAAATGATTCTGAATGAAATTACATTCGGTTACCCCATCTGTCCTCACATTTTCCCACACGGCTCTTGTTTTCTGAGACCTCTCTGTGATCCCCCCGACAGAGATATACTCTGGGTGTTTCCTATTAAGCAAGTTGCTAGTTCTGTGATGGTTTCTCTTTTCTGCCTTACTTTTCTGCTGTTTTTGTTGTTGTTTTAACTGCCTCTGTGGACCTAAACAGGATGAGCTGAGCACAGCTCACACACGGCAAGCTCAGTAATCACAAAGCCACTGCTAGAGCCCGTAGAGGAAGCCTGTTTTAAACGCACCATATCACAGTCTACCCTCCGGCTGCCTCCACAGTGATCTGTACCAATACCAAAAATTGACCTGCTTCTCTCAAACTGGCATTTCTGTCATACAACCCCTCCACGTGTGCCCCTAGGGGTTGCAATGAGGGTAGAAGGTTATTATCAAGCCGTACCACCCTTGGTGATGTCTAGTCATGGGCAGTAATAGCCTGTGCTCAGCCTATTCAGCCCTTCCCAGACCCTGAGGCAGGAAAACCTGAGCAAGGGGTACATTAGGAGATCCAACCCCAATAGTTTGGAAATGGAAAATCCATTTGATGCCCCCATGCTTGCTATCTGCTGTGAATTTTGCTTAAAGTACCCACAGGACCTTTAGGCAACAACTCTCTGACTATACCCACCAAGTGCAGCCAGTCTGCCTCCTTGGCCTTCACGCAGGTCCTAGACTCTCAGTTTCAACTTCAGCTCCACCAGGGATAGAACCTACCTCACACCTTCACCTTCTCCCCTCCCCCCATGACCTGTTTGATGAACTTTGATGCTCTCTCCTCATTCCAGTGACACCCTGACAAGAGAGTGGATATGCTTGCTCTATCCCAAGAACAAATCTCCCCTCTCTATTATTATATCCCAAGGATGTCCAGTCACTATGACTCATTAATTTCACCTTCTATAGGTGATGTCAGATCCTTGCAACACAAACCCAAATCTGCTCTTATCAACCTTGATGGTTTGAACATTTGACCCTTCCCAGAACGTTTTGTCTAACTTGGTTTTCCCCAGCACACTCCCCAAGGAGCACCCAGTACCTTCAGTGCCTCCTCTCCTTCCCTATCAGCTCCGAGCATTTGAGAGCAAGCTAGTCCAAATCGGGGTACAGTATGTGACTGGCTCTGGGTCAATTTTGCCTGAGATGTTAGAATAGTGAGAGCTGGTCCAAAGACCTTACCAATTTTGGGAATCAGCCTCATGAGACATGAATAATTTGGGAAACAGATGGAATTTGATGGACCATTTGGTTTAAAGTCACTGAGCACAAACCTGACTGGATTATAGCCATGCCCCCCAAGAGCAGGGACCGTATCTGTTTCACTCACCAAAGTTTATAGCACCGACATAATGCCTGGCAAACAGGAGACACTTGACGAGTACTTGTTGATTAAGCAAATGGATGGATAATTTGTGTTAAAGTCCTAATCCCCCAGTACCTCAGAATACGACTGTATTTGCAGATGCCTGTAGTGCTTTTAAAGAAGTAATTAAGATAATATGGACCCTAGTCTGATATGACTGGTGTCCTTACAAGGAGAGGAGATTAGGACACAGATGGACATGCAAACCATGCGAAGACAAAGGGAAAAGATGGCAACCTACAAGCACAGAGAGGCCTCAGAACGAAACCAACTATGCTGGCACCTTGTTCTGAGACTTCCAACCTTAGGAACCGAAAGCAAATTTATGTTTACGTTATCCATTTGTAGTAACTGTTATGGCAGCCCCAGGAAACTAATATAAATATGTGGTATCCGATGGAATGGTTTTTATATTCTTAATACTGTGCTTGGAACATAGTAGATACCAAATACAGTTTAAGTATTGCTAAAATTAGCCATATATCAAATATGCTCTGATATATAACTACCCTCATATTCTGGATCTTGGGATTTTGTCCATATCCAAATTCCATTTTTTGCCATCCTCTTTATGCTTAACTTAATCTAATCTGGGACATGTTGATTTAAATATACATAAAATACTTTTTTTCCATTTAAGTATGATTATTGGATTGAGAAACTAACATTAGTATGAAGGAATACTATATCATTCTTGAATTTAAATTATAAAATTCTTTTTATTTTGGCTGCATTTTCCTTAATTCCAAATAAGATCCTAAATATTTTTTCACCTCTAAAATGATATCAGATATTTTACTCAAATTGAATTTGAGTTATTGCCCAATCCGAGAGAGCAGGTGCTCCAAATTAAAGGCTTGGACCGTATATTAAGTATAGGTTCCAGGGTAGTAATTCTCAGACTCAGTCTCTTGAAATGAAGATAGGTCCAGACCAATAAGAACATGGTAGAAACTGCTATGCAGTGTGGATGTGAGCTCAGGGCTTTGGGTCAGAAGGTGGGCCACTTAAAAACACCCGCTCACAATGTCACGGATTAACACAGAAGAGTGAGAGGCCAGACAGCAGAGAATGCCCCAAATGTTTTCAGAGAAAGTTAAGTAGGATGTATAATTTCTTCCAAAGTGGGAAGGGGGGAAAAATGTGTGTGTCTGTGTGTGCATGTGTGTGTGTGTGTGTGTGTGTTTATATTTTTTAACACTGACACCTTAGCGGTCAGAGGCTATTAATGAATACTTGGGTAAGACAAATAGACAAGGAGACTATAACACAGAAACAGAAATGCTCCTCTCAAGTTCCATTGCTGCATGTCACCACCCAACCCTGTGATTCCACTGATGTACCTGTGCTATATCCAATTTTAATCACCATAAACCAGAGACTAATACGGAACTGCCACCAGCAAGTACCCTTAGTAGAGACTTTGATTAGTTTGGACATCGCAGAAAAAATTTTAAGACTGTCTAGCCTGGAAACCTGAAGATAAAAAAGAAGCCTCTGAAAAAACATCATTGTATTGTTTTTACAAAAACTAGGTATGACATTCTATTTCAAAGTTAGGACTTTCCGAAAATACGTGAACAAAAGAAAAAAAGCTGCAGTTGGAGGTTTAAGAGGAGTAACACCCTAACAAGTGTAATTACCATAAAAAGAATCCCTTGAGAAGTCACAAATTTGTTTTTGTTCCCTGGGTTAAATTACAACAGATTTATCTTATGGTCTTAGTGCATCTTAATCCTTCCGATGTTTGCTGGCTGTTCCCTTTTTCCCAGGACATGAAGACTGACTATGTTAACCAGGCACATTCTAAACTGTGGGCCATAGCATTGGTTTACCAAGACGTCAATTAATGGCCCCTTAAAGAAGTGTATTGCTACAACGTGGGGATATGCATACTGTATCTCACATAGAGGATTACAATACTCCTAAGAAAAATAAAGACCTGGAGAACTTCTATAATTATAGAAGCTGTTCAACTTGGCTTAATACGAGGTTTCCCAAGGACTATCTATTAACATCTCAAGAAAGAATATTTTCAATCAAGGTTTGTGATGTGTTGGTTTAAATACTATTGTTTCTGTGCCTGATGTCTCTGTACATTTCCAACATTGCTACTGTGCATTAAGAGAAGATGAGACACATACCTGATGTGTACCCTGAATGATCAATCTATTTTTCTCTAAAATGTCCAGGAAATTCAACTGCAGGCACTTTATTTCTTAGTTCATGTCAATAGTAGAATTAACCCTCATTTCTCTTAGCATCTGCAGGCACAGCTGCAATTACTTTTGAAAGCATCATCTATTATTAGCAGACATGGATGAAATGCCATTCTTGTTCTTGGCCGCACATCAAGGCCATAGTGAGGAGTAAACCAGAACACACGGGCCCAAACCTTTGTGTCTCTGGATTTATATCGAGGCCTGTCTGACTAGTTCCATGTTAGGCTCCTTAATCTCTTTGAGGCTCAGTATTTTTATTGATCGATAGATAAATTTCACAGCCATTCTAATGTCTGAGGTCCCAAGAAACCATCAGTTTTGAATTTAAAAGTACGAAGTTAGTCAAACATCTTAAATGTTCCTGCCTTAGTCAGAGGCTCTGTTTTAATATATTCCAGGAGAGAAATCCACTAAAAAGCATTTCCAATATAGGAAATTATTTGGAAACAAAGGCAGAAGGAAAGACAGAGATAACTGAAAATATCCATGTGGATTATGGGCGATTTCTGGTTTGCAAAGCACAGGTATTACTGTTGCAATAAAAAAGAAAGAAGACGAACGAGAGTTTTATTTTTGTTTTTAAGTCTTCTGAGTCCTTAAGCAGGTTTCTACTGATTTAGAAACCCTACTGTGGGCAGCTTATCAAACATCCCAGACTTCATGTGCAAACCAACGTTCGGGATAAGCAGAACTGTGCCTTAGAAAGGCATGGGGCCTAGCATCAGCTCCACAGGTAGATAATGAAATGCATGACAGGAATTAGAGGCTGAATCCCTGAGGAAATGCTTGTAGCAATGAATAGAAAGAAAGAAGGGATAGAGAGAAAGAGGGAGGGAAGAATGACAGGAGAAACGAAAGCAACGTTGCTGATCTGTCAGTCCACGATTTTAGCATCATTAGTTCAGCTTCTGGTTTTCCATAGACCCTGCTAAATACAAAGGCCCCTGGGACACATTAAACCTTACCATGGTACAGGTAGGTTCAAAAGAGAGAGGGAGAAAGAGGGAGAGCCACCAAGAAAGGCAAAGTGGTTCAGCTGAGGTTTTCAGCCCTGGCTGTACACTGGCGTCACCTGAGAACCTTTAAACTGGTTGATACTCAGGCTCTGTTCCAGAGCAATGACATTAGAAGCTCAGGGGTGGGGCTCAGGGTAGGAGTTTCTGAAGTTCCCCAGGTGATGCTGATGTGCAGTCCGGCTTCAGAAACTCACAGGATAGGTGAAACCTAGGAATTAAAAGCAAATCTTACTGGCTTTCCAATGTTGCTGAATGCTCCTCAGAAACAAGAGTAGTTTCTTTTCCTGGACTACTTGAAAATTTTCACACCACAGCTGACTAAGCATGAAACTGAGAATATGGTGAATTTACACTTATTGCTAACCATCATCCTAAAATGCGCTCTTCTCCCTTGCTTAGTAAATCCAAGCAGGTGAATGAAACCGCATCTCTTTCTTTACTGAGTGAAGCTCACTACAACCTGGGATCTTCACAAGGTCTGAGGACAAAGGGGAGAAAGGTGTCAGGGATTGGGTAGAACCAGGGGAAAGTCCTGGGCTTTCCTGAACAGTTGTTCTGAAACTAAAAATCTGGTACTAGTCTGTTTAACTGTAATTTGACTCTCTCCTGAAGTCAGTGCAGTAATTAAGGCTCTGGTTCATTGGGTGTAACTATTTGACACTTTACCATAAATATTCAGCAGGATGATCTATTTATACATTCATATCTGTCTTGTTCTTCTTTTGAAAAGATAAGACAAAATGGTAATTCTGTCCTTCCCCTCTCTCCTTGGAAAATAGGCAAGCTGCTGAGTCCCCGGGTCTAGGTTCTTTGTAATCATACCCAACTCCATCCCCACTTACCCCCTTTGCCACCTCCTTGCACACAAGTTAATGGCATTTTGGGATTCCTGAGACTGGGCTAAAGAAATTTCCCACCCATGCATTTGTTTAGAAGATTGATGTCCATCAAGGGGTCATCAAACTAAAGTTATACCATAGTAGAAGGAGAAGGAAGGAATGGGCCTAACTGATGGGGGGAAGAAAGGAGAAATTATCCCACTGGTGGATTGTCCTCTGCCAGAACCAATAAACTTACTTCTCATACTCCAGGGGATGTCAAAGCATCTGGGCATAATGAGGTTCTGCAATAAACTGTTCATATTCAGCCGTGAATGGAGTGCATGCCTCCCACCCAGGCCTAGGGTAAGAAAAATAACAGCATGACAATTCCACATTGAAAAAGGTGTTTCTACACTTGCATATGTTCCCCAGAGCTTTTGGGAAGAGTCCAGCCATATTAATTTGCCTTAAAATAATAAAAACAAGTGCTATTCTTGTTTATGAGCTTCGTGAAGCAAACATATGCCCATTACACATATTACCCCAAGAGATTTTCAGAGGAAGAAATAATAGATGGACTCTGAAGGAATTTGGTTCATTTGAGAATATGTACTATGGGAGAAAAACTACCAGAGGGTGTCCTGGTTCTTGGAGAAGAAAATTTGGAACACCAATTATTGGTCCTAAAAAAATTGCACTGTGTTAACAATAAAAATGACACAAAGCACAGAGATAAGATCCTCCATTTAACTGAAAGAACATCTAACTTCTACCTATTTTCAACAATGGTTTTGATTTTGATATTGAACATATTCATGAAGGTCATCATTCATATCAGATTTATGGGAGAAAAACTGGAAGTTTTGAAAGTGTGTTCAAGAAAGTTGGCAAAATCAGAATACATTTGCTTTTTTTTTTTTTTAACAAGCAAAATTCTTGTTTCCCCTGAAAGAACCCTAGGAGAAAATTCTTTTCTATTCAAAACTTTTATTTTCATCAAAGAATAAGAATAAAGACAAAATGAAAATGTATACAGCTAGTCCTTTCAAATTTCATATGACTGAATTCTGCTTATTAGAAATCTGTACTGCTTTTAGAATTTCTAAAAAGTAATTTTTTTCAAGTCCACAATCTACCATGTTGAAATGTCCTGCTGAAAAGGGTATTAGTCTAGGTGCTATCCTTTCCAATGTCTCTTCTTCATTCCGTTCTAACAGTCTTTACATAATTTTTTTTTCATACTCTGACTAATTTTGTAAGAACCTTTAAGTAAATCAAAGAAAACTTGAAATTAATGAGAACGCTGTGTATCAAATACAAAAAAAAAATCATACTATGTTTTGTAATCATGGCCATGTGGGGCATCCATTGGAAAATAGACTTGAAGATCCTTTTCCAGACTTCTAGTCAAGATGGCGTGATAGGCAGACATGGCTCACCTCTTTCCACAACCACATCAAAATTACAACTAAGATATAGAACAACCATCACTCAGAACCATTAGAAATTGAGTTGAATGGAAGTCTGACAACTGAGGATTAAAGAAATCACATCCGTCCAGACTGGTAGGAGGGGTACAGGTGTGGAATGACTAGTCCCTCACCCACATGTGGTGGATAAAAATTCAGAAGGGATATCTCAGGAGGGACGAGTCCCAGCCTCACACCAGGCCCCCCATCCCACAGGTCCAGTGCCAGGAAAATAAGTCCCCATAACTTCTGGCTGCAAAAACCAGTGGGGATTGAGTGAGTGGAAGAAACTTATCAATTCCCAAGTAATTCCTCTTAAAGAATCCACACACAAACTCACCTACTCAGACTTACTCCCTCTGAGCTCCATCACTGGGGTAGCAGCTTGAAAGGCACCAGTGAAAGGCAGCAGCAGCTTGAAAGGCATAAGGAGAAACCGAAGTGTCTGGCATCAAGACAAGCAGAGGCCACTGTCCCTTTTATAAACCCTCCCTCAACAGAGCCACAGAGCTGGCAAGTTGGTGCCATATCTGAGTTTACACCAAGCTGGATAACACTGTTTGACCCACTTTGGAGATCCCCAGAGACTCCACGCCACCCAAATTATCAGCCTGCCCAAGCTACTTTTTCATATGAATCGCTGGTCTTGGTTCATCCTTCACAACTTCCTAAATCCTACCAAACAAGCCACAGATGGCCTCAGTAGCCCCAGGCCCAACACTAGAGCAGCCAGCCTAGATTCACAGCTTGGCTTCACCTGGGAATGTCCAAGCCCAGTCCAAGTAGTAGCCTTCTCAGATTGCTTTATAGCTCAGGCAGGGAAGACTGAGAAAAACACAGGTGAGGTCTGATCTTGGCCTGAACTCCAGTGGACAGCTACAGACTACTTCAAACACTGCCACCCTGCATGCCTGATCCTCCACAGAGGGTAGAGATTTGTAATAAGTGGTCACAGCCACTCCTTGCAGCTGGGTAAATCTTTAAGGACTGACTGGGTAAATCCTTCCCATTGACCTGCCAAAAGCAATCAAGACTCAACTATAAGAGGAGGGTGTACTCAGTCCATATGTAGGGAGCACATCGAATACTCAGCTTGGGTGTTAGAGGAGGCTGTGTCACTGGACCCTACCAAGTCATGAGGTCAAAGATGCTCTACCTAGCACATAGAAAGAAACACAGGGAGGCTGCCAAAACAAGGAGACAAAGAAACATGACCAAAATGAAAGAATAGATCAAAACTCCTGAAAAAGATCTAAACAAAATGGAGATAAGCAATCTATCAGATACAGAATTCAAAACACTGTACATAAGGATGCTCGAGGAACTTAGGGAGGACCTCAACAGCATGAAAAAGATCCAATCAGAAACAAAGGATACACTGATTGAAATAAAGAGCAATTTACAGGGAAACAACAGTAGAGTGGAGGAAGCTGAGAATCAAATTGATATGTAACGCAAGGAAGCAAACAACAACCAGTCAGAACAAGAAGAAAAAAGAACCC
>PVJI01024907.1:0-21229 GCA_004026765.1 Micronycteris hirsuta | reverse complement strand
ATTTCTTCCAGTTTTGTGAGCATCCTGATTACCAGTGTTTTAAACTGGGCATCTGTTAATTTGGCTATCTCTTCGTCCGTTAGTTGTAATTTGTTCTGATCTTTCGTTTTGGCCATTTTCATTCTTTTTTATCTCGGCGCACCTGTCGGAGTCTTAGGTGTTTGTCGGTGCCTGGTAACCTGGGTCGTTTTTTTGTGACATTTCCTCTGGGGGCGGGGCCTGGGAGGGAGCAATGGCGTCTGCCGTTCACCGCTGCTCCCTATCACCCTCTGCTCCCTATCACCCTCTGCTCCCCAGTTCCCCACTGCCTTTTCCACCAGTCTTGGCCCTGCTGGTTCCCACTGGCCTCTCCAGTTACGCCGCCGGCCTGCGAGGTTCACCCGTTGCTCGGGGTAGTGTTTTGTTTAGGCGCTCCCGGGGTGAGTTCCTCCGGGCAAACTGCCTCTCACTCTGCTCGGTTCTGCCCCGCTTACTGGCCTGGATGTACGTCCTCCCCAACTTCCTGGGTGTCGGACTTCCCCTCAGTTCTATTCTGTCCGTTCTGGTTGTTTATTTTTCGCTATTGAGTTAGTTGTTTAAACTCTCTGGTTGTGAGCGGCGGTGCAGTGCGTCCACCTACGCCACCATCTTGGCGGAAGTCCTATTTTGACCTTTTAAAAGTATATTTTATTGATTATGCTGTTAAAGTTGTCCCCCTCCCACCTTTATTCCCTCCACTCTGCACTGCCCTCCCTCCTGCATTCCCCCCCACTTAGTTCATGTCCATGGGTCAGACCTGTAAAGTTCTTTGGCTTCTCCATTTCCTGTACTATTTTTAACCTCCCCCTGTCTATTTTGTAACTACTGATTATGCTTCTTATTCCTTGTACCTTTCCCCCATTCTTCTCCTTCTCCCTCCCTGCTGACAACCCTCCATATGATCTCCATTTCTGTAATTTTGTTCCTGTTCTAGTTATTTGCTTAGTTTTTTTTCTAGATTCCGTTGTTGATTGTTCTGCGTTTGTTGTCATTTTACTGTTCATATTTTTGATCATCTTTTTTCTTGGATAAATCCCTTTAACATTTCATATAATAAGGGCTTGGTGATGGTGAACTCCTTTAACTTGACCTTATCTGGGAAGCACTTTACCTGCTCTTCCATTCTAAATGATAGCTTTGCTGGAAAGAGTAATCTTGGATGTAGGTCCTTGCCTTTCATGACTTCAAATACTTTTCCAGCCCCTTCTTGCCTGCAAGGTTTCTTTTGAGAAATCAGCTGCTAGTCTTATGGGAACTCCTTTGTAGGTAACTGTCTCCTTTTCTCTTGCTGCTGTTAATATTCTCTCCTTATCTTTAATCTTGGGTAGTGTAATTATGATGGGTCTTGGTGTGTTTCTCTCTGGGTCCAACTTCTTTGGGACTCTCTGAGCTTCCTGGACTTGCACGTCTATTTCCTTTGCCATATTGGGGAAGTTTTCCTTCATTATTTGTTCAAATAAGTTTTCAATTTCTTGTTCTTCCTCTTCTGCTTCTGGCACCCCTATGATTCAGATATTGGAATGTTTAATGTTGTCCCAGAGGTTCCTCAGCCTCTCTTCATTTTTCTGAATTCTTGTTCTTTATTCTGTTTTGGTTGAATGTTCCAAATCTTTGATATGAGTGTCAGTTTCTTTCCCTTCACTGTTGGTTCCCTGTATATTTCTCTTTATTTCACTTTGCATGGCCTTCATTTCTTCCTCTGTTTTGTGCCTGTACTCAGTCATTTCTGTGAGCATCCTGATTACTAGTGTTTTGAAATTTGCATCTTATAGGTTGGCTATCTCCTCATCACTTAGTTCTTTTTCTGGAGTTTTGATCTGTTCTTTCATTTGGGCCATATATCTTTGTTTCAGTGCATTTATTACATTGTAAGGGGCAGAGCCTCAGGTATTTGCCAGGGCAGGGAAGCCCACTTTTCTCTGTTGTGGCGCTGTATGTGGGGGAGGGGTCAGAGAGAGAACAATGACACTTGCTTGGCTCTTGCCCTCTTTCAGTCATTTCTCTCACTTCCCACAGTGGATTGTGCTGTTTCAGGTGCTGATTCCTGGGTGGGTGGGCTTGTGTGGGTTCTAGCATCCTGTGGGCCCCTCCAATGGACTCTCTTGTGAGACTGGGAGTTTCTCCCACAACCACAATCCCCACAGGTTTTTACAGCCAGAGGTTACCCTGGGTTGTTCAGTCTGTCTCACTCCCCAGTTGTTCCTCCCAGTTTATCCGCATGCGAATGTGAGATGTCCCAGTTTGCCAGCCGCAGCCTTGTCGAGTGAGTCCTCACCACCTCAGCATCCCATCTCCTCTCCTTCTACTAGTCTGGATGAGTGTTCCTTTAACTCCTTGGTTGTCAGACTTCCATACAGTTTGATTTTATGACAGTTCTGGTTGTTTTTTTGTTTTTAAATTAGTTGTTATCCTTTTTGCTTGGCGGTTTTTTTCTTTTCTTAAAAAAGACCCTTTAATATGTCATATAAACTGGTTTGGTGGTGATGAACTCCGTTTGCTTTTTCTTGTCTGAGAAGCTCTTTATTTCTCCTTTGATTCTAAATGATAGCTTTGCTGTGTAAGTAATCTTAGTTGTAAAGTCCTTGTTCTTCATCACTTTGAATATTTTGTGCCAATCCCTTCTGGCCTACAGAGTTTGTGTTGAGAAATCATCTCACAGTCTCATGAGAGTACTCTTGAAAGTAACTGTTTTTCTGTTGCTGCTTTTAAGATTCTCTCTTTGACTTTAACCTTTGGCATTTTAATTATAAAGTGTCTTGGTGTGGGCCTCTTTGGATTTATCTTGTTTGGGACTCTGTGTTTCTTGGACCTGTGCATCTATTTCCTTCACCAGATTAGGAAAGTGCTCTGTAGTTATTTTTTCAAGTAGGTTTTCAATTTCTTCCTTTTCCTCTTCTCCTTCTGGCACCCCCATAATATGAATGTTGGTATGCTTGAAGTTGTCCCAGAGGCTCTTTATACTATCTTCATTTTTTTGGATTCTTTCTGCTATTTGTTGTTCTGATGGGGCATTTTTTTGCTTTCTTAAATACCAAATAGCTGATTTGATTCTTGGCATCATCTACTTTACTATTGATTTATTTCAGTGTGTCTTTCATTTCTGACTGGTTCTTTTTTTTTTTAATATATTTTATTGATTATGCCATTACAGTTGTTCCATTTTTCCCCCTTTTTCCCCTCCACCCTATTAACTCCCCTTTCCCCACCGTTTAGTTTTCGTCCATAGGTCATACACATAAGTTCTTTTGCTTCTGCATTTCCTATACTATTCTTAACCTCCCCCTGTCTGTTTTCTACCTTCCATTTATGCTACTTCTTCTCTTCCCCTTTCCCCCCTCTCCCCTTACCACTCCCCTGTTGATATTCCTCCATACCTTATATAACTCCCTTTAACATTTCATACAATAAAGGCTGGGTGATGATGAACTTCTTGAACTTGACCTTATCTGCAAAGCACTTTCTCTGCCCTTCCATTCTAAACATGAGTTTAGCTGGATAGAGTATTCTTGGATGTAGGTCCTTGCCTTTCATGACTTGGTATACTTCTCTCCAACCCCTTCTTGCCTACAAGGTCTCTTTTGAGAAATCAGCTGACAGTCTTATGGGAATTCCTTTGTAGGTAACTGTCTCCTTTTCTCTTGCTGCTTCTAGGATTCTCTCCTTATCTTTAATCTTGGGTAATATAATTATGATGTGTCTTGGTGTGTTCCTCTTTGGGTCCAAGTTCTTTGGGACTTTCTGAGCTTCCTGGACTTCCCGAAAGTCTATTTCCTTCACCAGCTTGGGGAAGTTCTCCATCATTATTTGTTCAAATAAGTTTTCAATCTCTTGGTCTTCCTCTTCTCCTTCTGGCACCCCTATGATCCGTATGTTGGGCCGTTTACAGATGTCCTGGAGGTTTCTGAGCCCCTCCTCCATTTTTTGAATTCTTGTTTCTTCATTCTTTTCTGGTTGGATGTTTTTTTCTTTCTGCTGGTCCACTCCGTAGATTTGAATCCCAGTTTCCTTCCTATCCCTATTGGTTCCCTGCAGATCTCTCCTCACTTGTTTGAGTAATTGTGATAATTTTTCGTTGAATTCTGTGAGCATCCTGATTACCAGTGTTTTAAACTGTGCATCTGATAGGTTGGCTATCTCTTGGTCAGTGAGTTCTGGAGCTTTGATCTGTTCTTTCATTTGGGCCATTTTTCCCCCCTCGGTGCGCCTGTTACTTTAAGGGGCGAAGCCTTAGGTGTTCACCAGGGCGGGTCAACTCCGCTATTTTCTGACGCTGTCTGTGGGGGTGGGGTAATCCTCGTCGTTGTGTTGTGACACAGCCTGTGGGGGCGGGACCTGCGAGAACAATGGCGCTTGCTCCACTCTCCACACCCACACCGCTTCCCCCAAGCAAGTTGAGCCCCTCTGTGCTGGCTCCGGAGTTGCTCTGGGGTTGGTGGATGGGCCCGCACAGTTCCAAGCCCTCGTGGGTCTCCCCAATGAACTCTCCTGTGAGGCCGGGAGTTCCTCCCACTGCCTCAACTCCCACAGGTGTTTCAATTGGTGGTTTGAGGTTTTATTTCCCCACTTTGATGGGTTGTGCCCTGCTTTTTCTCCCAGTTTGTCTGCACGCGAATTAGGACCTGCCCGGTCCACCAGTCTCGGCCCCTCTGGGTCCGGGTGGGCTGGGCGCTGGCTGTGTTTTGGTCAGGCACACCCATCTCGGTGTGCTGCAGCGTTGCCAGTACTACTCCACAAACCGTGGTCTTTTCATGAGCTCACCACCCAGCTCACTGCGGAGTGGCCGCGTGCTCTCTGTCTGCCCGGCTCCGCCCCGCTTACCAGACTGGATGTAAGGGTCTTCTTTAACTCTTTGGTTGTTGGACTTCCTCTCAGTTCGATTTTCTGTCATATCTGGCTGTTTTTGTTTAATTAAATTGCTGTTTTTTCCTCATTTGGTTGTGTGCGGAGGCACAGCGTGTCCACCTACGCCTCCATCTTGCTGGAAGTCGTCATTTCTGACTGGTTCTTTTTTATGGTTTCTATGTCCTTTTTCATGTTTTTGAAGTTCTCACTAAGCTCTTTGAGCATCCTTATAACCATTGTTTTGAACTCTGTATCTGGGGGTTTGCTTGCCTCCACTTTATTTAGTTATTTCTTTGGCGATTTCGCCTGTGTTTTTATTTGGGACCTTTTTCTTTGTCTCCTCATTTTGGCAGATTCTCTGTGTTTGTTTCTATGTTATAGGTAGAGCTGTCATATTTCTTGGACTGGTAGGGTGGCCTTATGTAGTAGGTGTCCTATATGGCCCAGTGGCACAGCCACCCCAGTTACTTGATCTGGGTGTTCTGGTACTCCTCTGTGTGGGCTGTGTGCACTGTCCTGTTGTAGTTGAGCCTTGATTGCTGTTGGCATCACTGGGAGGGATTGATTCCCAGGCTAATTAGCTGGGAAGACTGACTGCAACTACAGCAGAGGAGCTGCTGTGGAGGAGTTGGCCTTGTGAAACAGGACATGTTTCAGTGGGGCTTTGGTACTCACTGATTCTGCCCCTTGAGTGTGTCACTCATGGAGGTGGTTGGGTTGTAACTTGGTGTGGTCTGAAGCTGATCACCGGGTGTACTGGTTCTGGGGCCTCCCGGTAGGTTCAAGGTCAGCTACTGCCTGTGCCTTACCTGAGGCCAGCCAGCATGAGCTATAGAGTGATCTGCAGGTGGCTGTTACTTGGGCTGGGCTTGGAGGTGCCCAGGAGAAGTGAAGCTGTTTCCCAAGGCCAACTGCTGTTAGTGTTAGTCCTGGGGCCACTTAGAGGTACAAGGTATGCAGAAGCCAGCTGGTGCTTGTTTGAGAGATAAAGTCTAAAGCATGAGACAAGAGAGACTAGTTGTATGGAAAAGCCTCTGGGAATGGTTTGTGTGGGTCTGCAAGTTGTGGGGTGGGGTGGGGCAAACAATGTGAGCCAGCTTGATGGAGACACAGACATGGCATCTGCCTGTTGGCTTTGTGGCAGGGGTTTCTCAGAAAAGGAATAATGGCCTCTACCAGCACTTGCATCTGGTGGAAAGCTGACCCCCAACTCTTCCCTTGATGCAAACAATTCAATTTCCTCCCATACGTCCTTATTTTTTTTTTAAGCTTCTATCTGACCACTGGAGCTCAGAGGGAGTGAGTTTGAATAAGTCCATGTGTGGGCCCTTTAAAAGGAACCTCCTGGGACTCTGGAAGCCCTCTGTCTCCCTCACCCTTAATTCCTACTGGTATTTATAGCCAGAAGTTATGGGGACTTCTCTTCTTGGCACCGGAACCCTGGGCTGGGGAGGCCTGGTGTGGGGCTGGGACTCCTTGCTCCTCTGGGGAGACTTTTGCAGACAAGATATCCCTCCCAATTTTAAATCACCACGTGTAGGTGGGGGACTAGGCCATTCCTTGTCTCCACCCATCCTATGAATCTTGATGGGGCTTCTTTAAATGCATCCCTACTTGTAGGACTTCTATTCAGCAAGATTTCAGGTGGTTCTTCATGATGGTTGTTTTGTAGTTTGGTTGTAATTTTGGTGTGGTTGTGGGAGGATTCAAGTACCATGTTTATCTATGTCACCATCTTGACTGGAAGTCCCCTGATTAACTCTTTAACAAAAATATGACAAGTGAGGGAATTTTGTGACCACCAAAACTTCTATCACCCAGTGGGGTAAGACTGTTTCCTCAATATCCTGTGTGACTGAAATATTCTTTGGTCATCTGTCTTTATAGTGCCATTTTCATTATGGGAATTTTACACATTTTACATCAAATGATATGACATAGTTTTTAGCAAAACTAAAATACTTCTGAAATATATTTAACTTTTTTAGAAAAAGTGTCTTTTTCCATATACCATGTGTTAATCAAGGGTCTTATTTAGCTCAAAAGTATAGTTTAGGCCTCTAAAATAAGCAATTACTGCTTTAAAAATCTCATCTGGCACTTTAGAAATGTTTGCATTCCCATTAATTTTTCACTAGGTGGAAGCAGAGGACACCAGTCAGACTTCAACGCAGCCTTACATTGACTCAGCACTCAGTCCATAGCTTTCATCAGACTGGGGGTGGTCTGGCATTAACACACAAGAAGAGCTTTCCTTAAACTTTTATCGGTGCCTGGGAATCCTATTAAACTGTTTTCATTGTAGCCCTTCTTGGACCTGCTGGCCACCACACAGCCATTTGTCTGCTTTTGTCCTCTACTCTCCTGGGTGCTCTCAAACGTTTCTGCATGTGGATTAAAGCGTGAATGGAGTTGGAGTCAGCTCGGTGTTCTACCTGCTTTATCAGGTGGCAGTCCCATCACAAGCATGGAATCTTTGGGTGCATTTTCTTGTCTTCACTGCCACCGTCCAACACCCACTCAGCCAGACATCAGTTCGCTCCTGTAGCCCAGCTGCAGCTGGGTTTCTGGCTACGTCCCTTTTGTGAACAGTGAGCAGTTCTTAGTGTGAATTTGGTTTTACTCCAGCCCGCATCTGCTCCACAAGGGAATGATTTATCCCAGCATATCTCACAGAGCTTTCAACGTTAGAGAATGGGCAAGTGACGAGCCTTTCAGTGGCTTGTCAGCATTTCGTTCTTTATTCCTTTATCTCATAGTCCTTTGGTCAAATTGAATCGAGGGTGTGAAAGTCTACCTGACTGTTGTCACCACTATGCAATGCCTATAGGATGGTCTTCTTAGATTCAACTAGACTTTCAGACTCACAAGATGACTGGAGGCCACACACGACCTAGCCTATTTGGAAGGACATGGGACAGGAAGCACACACGCCAGCAAGGCAGTGTCAGATATTCCTGGCAGTGGAAATCTTTGTAGCAGACCTCTCAGTTGCAAGAAGACAAGATCCTTTTCTTTCCTGGCTGCTTGGAGATCAGCTGCCATCATGAATGACACAGTAACTATCTGGAACAGGAAGTTCATGACCAACAGACTACTTCGGCAGAAAAAATGATCATCGATGACCTTCACCCTGGGAAGCCAACAATACTGGGAAGGCAATAATACCTAAGACAGAAGTTCAGGAAAAACTAGCCTCAATGTATAAGACTCTACCAGATGTCATCTTTTTTTTTTAATCTTCACCCAAGGATATGCTTACTGATTTTAGAGAGAAGGGAAAGGAGCGGGGAGAGAGAGGGAAGAAACATCAGTGTGAGAGAGAAACATCGATAGATGGCCTCTTGTATGTGCCCTGACTGGGGACTGAACCTACAACCTAGGTATGTCCCCTGACTGGGAATTGAACCTGCGACCTTACAGTTTATGGGATGATGCTCCCACCAACTGAGCAACATTGGCCAGGGCTCATCTTTGTATTTGTGTTCAGAACCTATTCTGGTGGTGTCAAAACAACTGGCTTTGGCATGATTTTTGATTCTTTGGATTACACAGAGAAAAAAGAATCCAAACATAGACTTGCAAGACATGGCCTGTATGAAAGGAAGACCTCCAGAAATCATAGAGAGGAACACAAGAACAGGATGAGGAAACTCAGGGGAGCTGCAAAAGCCAATTTTGGTGCTGGCAAAAAGTGAGCTGGAGCTCTGACTGGTGTGCCTCAGTGGGTTGGGTGTTGCCCCATGGACCAAAAAAAGGTCACTGGCTCAATTCCTGGTCAGGACATTCCTGGGTTGCAGGCCAGGTCTTCGGTTGGGGGTGTATGAGAGGCAACCAATGGATGTTTCTCTCTCTCTCTTTTTACCTCCCTTTCTCTCTCTCTAAAAATAAATAAATAAATAAATAAATAATAAATAAAATCTTTAAAAAAGTGAGCTGGAGATGGAACAACAGAAGGAGTAAAGATTCTTCAGTGACTTTACCTTGGTGACTGTGCAGATTTTTCATGAGAGAATTAATAAACTAAGAACTTAAAAAAAAGACAAGATCCACACTGGGCAGGTGCACAAGTTGCCCTGCTTTCATGCCATCCAGCAAACAATGTCTCTGGTTACAACGGTATAGGCCTGGCTCCCAGAATCCCCTGAAAGGACTTGCTGGTGAGAAAAGGAGCCCAAGGCTACGGTGACTCCTAGTCCAAATAAAATTCACAAACCAGGAATCACTTTTATTATAAGCAATGTTGCCTAGTAACATAGTTGACACATACCATCTTTATCTGTTTCAAGGAAAACATAGAAAATTAACCAAAAGTCAGATTCTCATACAAAGAGGGAAAGATTTTAATACTTTACTCACAACCTAGAAATTAAAATAATCAAATGAAAAACTACAAAAATGAATGAAGGAGTTCAGCAAGATGGCCAGATTAAAAAAAAAGACTTTATTTATTTTTAGAAAGAGGGGAAGTGAGGGAAAAAGGAGGAAGAGAAACATCAACGTATGGGAGAAGCATCTATCTATTGGCTGCCTCTTGCAAGCATCCTGACTGGGGACTGAACCTGAAACCCAGGCATGTGCACTGAACCGGCAACCTTTCACTTTGCAGGATGACACACAACCAAGTGAGCTGCCCAGTCAGGGCAAGATTTTTTCTTAAAGCTTTTTAATGTATCAGCAATGATTAGAGAATGTTATGGGATAAATGTTTCTTTTAAAATAGCAACAGAAACCATAATTGCTTAATATACATCATATATATAATGTGCCAAAAGTATTTGATCCCTTTGTGAGGAATATTTTCATACTTGATTGGTAATTCTGAATAAATGAATCATATTAATTGAATGGAAAGAGTTAATATTGTGGAGACATAAGTGCTCTTCAAATAAGCTACAAATATGGCATAATCCCAATAAATAGTCCAATAGGATTTGTCTAAGGAATTTGAAGAATTGATCCTAAAGTTTACCTGGAAGCATATATATGCAAAAATATTAGACTTATTTTGTAGACATCAAACCTAATAGAAAGTTTAGTGACTGAGAGTATAGCTTTGGCCCAGAAAATAGGCATACATATCCATAGAACTGAATAATCATGTTCAAAAACAGACACTTTGTTTAATTTTCTTTTTAATGTCATACAACTTACACACAAAAAAGCACATAACTATTATATGTACAGCACAATGAATTTTTCCATGTATATATGTGGTTAACCACCACACAGATCAAGATATGGGTCATTTCTGGTACCCCAATAGCTTTGCTTGTACTCTTTTAGTCCTTCACTCCCCCCATCAAAAGTAGCCATAGGGCTTACGAACTTCACATAACTAGAATCATGCAGATGAAAGCTTTTGTGGCTGCCTTTTTAAAAAAATATATTTTATTGGTTATGCTATTATAGTTGTCCCATCCCCCCCCTTTCTTTCCCTCCACTCCCACCCCCCATTCCCCACCCTTTAGTTTTTGTCCATAGGTCATACACATAAGTTCTTTGGCTTCTACACTTCCTATACTATTCTTAACCTCCCCCTGTCTGTTTTCTACCTACCATTTATGCTACTGATTCTCTGCACCTTTTCCCCCTCTTGACCCCTACCACTCTCCTGTTGATATCCCTCCATGCCTTATATAAATCCCTTTAACATTTCATATAATAAAGGCTGGGTGTTGATAAACTCCTTGAACTTGGCCTTATCTGAGAAGTACTTTTATCTGCCCTTCCATTCTAAATGATAGCTTTGCTGGATAGAGTATTCTTGGATGTATGTCCTTGCCTTTCATGACTTGGAATACTTCTCTCCAGCCCCTTCTTGCCTGCAAAGCCTCTTTTGAGAAATCAGCTGACAGTCTTATAGGAATTCCTTTGTAGGTAACTGTCTCCTTTTCTCTTGCTGCTTCTAAGATTCTCTCCTTATTTTTACTCTTGGGTAATGTAATTATAATGTGCCTTGGTGTGTTCCTCTTTGGATCCAACTTTTTTGGGACTTTCTGAGCTTCCTGGAAGTCTATTTCCTTCAACAGCTTGGGGAAGTTCTTCATTATTTGTTCAAATAAGTTTTCCATCCCTTGGTCTTCCTCTTCTCCTTCTGGCACCCCTATGACTTGGATGTTGGGATGTTTAAAGATGTCCTGGAGGTTCCTAAGCCTCTCTTCAGTTTTTTGAATCCTTGTTTCTTCATCCTTTTCTGGTTGGATGTTTTTTTCTTTCTGCTGGTCCACTCTGTTGAGTTGAGTCCCAGTTTCCTACTCATCCCTTCTCATTTGTTTTAAGTAATTGTGACACTCTTTCTTCAAATCCTGTGAGCATCCTGATTACCATTGCTTTGAACTGTGCATCTGATAGGTTGGCTATCTCTTTGTCACTTAGTTGTATTTTTTCTGGAGCTTTGATGTGCTCTTTCATTTGGGCCATTTTTTTTTTCTCGGTGCACCTGTTACTTTAAGGGGTAGAGACTTAGGTGTTCACCAGGGCGGGGTAACCCACATCGTTGTGTTGTGACGCTGTCTGTGGGGGCGGGGCCTAAGAGAACAATGGCGCTTGCTCTGTTCTCCGCCCTTCCCCAGCTACCCACAAGCAAGTTGGGTCCTTCTTTGCTGGCTCCGGGGTGAGTGGACGGGCCTGCACAGTTCCAAGTCCCTGCGGGTCTCCCCAACAAACTCTCCTGTGAGGCCGAGAGTTCCTCCCACTGCCACCTCAACCCCCACAGGTGTATTCAATTGGTGGTTTGAAGCTTTATTTCCCTGCGTTGGTGGGCTGCGTGGTCTGTTCCGCTCCCCAGCTTTTCCTCCTGGTTTATGGTTTATCTGTGTGAGAATGAGGGACCGCCTGGTCCACCAGTCTCAGCCTGGGTTTCATCGAGTGCGCCTGCTGCGTTTTGGCCAGGCGTGCCCGCCACGGGCCTCTCCGGGCAACTGGAGCATTGCCGGTACCGCTCCACAAACTGCGTCTTGCCGAGTGCTCTCCACCCGGCTCCACCCTGCTTACCAGTCTGGATGAACGTGTCTTCTTTAACTCCTTGGTTGTCGGACTTCCACTCAGTTCAGTTTTCTGTCAGATCTGGCTGTTTTTGTTTTTTAAATTGTTGTTTTTCTTCTTTTGGTTGTGTGAGGAGGCACAGTGTGTCTACCTACACCTCCATCTTGGCCGGAAGTCTGGCTTGTTTTGATTAACATTTATTTTTGATATTTACCCATCCATATGCTTGCATATAACAGTAGTTTGTTCTTTGTCATCATTGTAGTACAATAAGTCCTCACTTAATGTTATCCATAGGTTCTGTGACTTCAAGTTAAATGACAAGTTATAATGAAACCAATTTTTCACATAGGCTAATTAATATAAATAAGAGTTAAGTTCTCATGGCATCTCTCCAGACATCTCTCAATGTTATAATAGAAGGACACTGAATGGGTTGGCGCTACTTGAGAAGCTGCCGTACTCCATTCCATGCAGTAATATTCCATTTTATGAATATAACATAGTTATCCATTCTGTTTTTTGGTGGCATTGGGGTTGTTTCCAGATTTTTGTCATCACAAATAAAATTGCTTTAAGCATTCTTTTGGTGGACATAAGCACTCATTTATATTGGGTATGAACCCAGAAATGGAACTGCTGGGTCATAGGAAAAACATGTGTGTTTAGCTTTAGTAGAGAGTGACAGTTTTCCTCAGTAGGTGCACCATGGTGGCGGTTGAGAGTCTTGCCCTGTTGATGACAGGAGTACCTTATGAGAAATGTGGTCTAGATGTATGTTTCTTTAACCCCTTGGTTGTTGGACTTCCAAACAGTGATTTTCTGTCACTTCTGGTTGTTTTTTGCCTTTCAATTTGTTGTCGTCCTTCTTTTGGTTGTGCAAGGAGGCACAGTGTATCTTATCTACCTACACCTCCATCTTGGCCTGAAGTCCAAGGTCCATGTTTTCTTATGTGAATATTCAATTGACCCAGACTCATTTATTGAGAAGACCACCCATTTCCCCATGGAATTGTACAGGAAGTTCTAGCTAGTGCAATCAGGTAAGAAAAAGAAATAAAAGTCATTTAGATCAGAAAAGAAGAAAATAGTCTTTATTTACTGATTACATTATTGTTTATATAGAAAATCCTATAAAATGTATAAAGAGCTACTCAAACTAACAAGTGAGTTTAACAAGTGTTCAGGATACAAGATCAATATTCAAAAATCAATTGTATTTCTATATATTAGCAGTGAACTATTAAAATTTAAAAACAATACTTTTTACAATAGCATAGAATGTACAAAATCCTTAGGGATTATCTGATAAAAGATGTGCAAGGCCTGTACACTGAAAACTACAAAACATTTCTGAGGGAAATTACAGAATACCTAAGTAAATGGAGACATGCCATATTTGTAGATCAAAAGACTCAATACTTAAAAAAAAAAAAGATTTATATATCTTTTAGAGGGAGTGGGAAGGAAGGGAGAAAGAAGGAGAGAAACATCAATCAGTTGCTTCTCACTGGGGACCTGGCCTGCAGCTCTGACTGGGAATAGAACTGGTAAACTTTTGGTTGGCAGGCTGGCATGCAATACACTGAGCCACACCAACTAGAGTGGAAGACTCAAAGTTTTTAAGGTGTCAATTTGTTTTACTAAATTGATCTGTAGATTCATTGCAGTCCCAATCAAAAGGAAAGAAGATTTTTTGTTGTTGAAACTGACGAACTGATTCTAAAATTCATTTTTAAATGCACAGGATGTAGAATAGTCATGGGAACTTTGAGAAAAAACAACAAAGTTGGAAAATTTAAATGATCTGATTTCAAGACTTATTATAAAACTATGATAGTCAAGACCATATGGTATTGATATCAAGGTAGCTATGTAAATCAAGGAACAGAAGAGGTTCTATGTAAACACACATTTATATGACCAATTGATTTTCAACAAAGTAGCTAAGGCAATTCAGGGGAGAAAAGATAATGTTTTCAACAAAGGGTTGGAACAATTGGGTATCTATATGCAAAAAAATTAACATTAACCCATATCTTACATTGTATATATAAAATTAATGTAGCATAAACCCTGGCCAAGTAGCTCTGTTGGTTACAGTGTCATCCTGATATGCTAAGGTTGCAAGTTCCATCTCTGGTCAGGGTACATACAAGAAGCAACCAATGAATGCATAAGTAAGTGTCACAGGAGATCGAGGTTTCTCCCTCTTCTTTCTTCTCTCTCTCTAAAATCAATAAATAAAATTTAAAAATTAATGCAGTATAGTTCATAGTCACAAATTTAAAAATGCAAAAATTTAAAATCTGTGACCATAAGACTTGTAGGGAAAAAGTAGACAAAATCTTTGGGGCCTTGGGTTAGGCTAAGATTTCTTAGATCTGACACTACAAGCACAATCTGTAAATAAAAATTTGTAAGTTAAATAGTATCAAATTAAATATATTAGCTTTTGGAACATGTTCTTATGGGAATGAAGGTACAAGCCACAGACTGGAAGAAAATATTTGCAAATCACATATCTGAAAGGCATATTCAGATTAAGTAAAGAACTTCCAAAACTAAATAGTGGGAGAATGAGGATCCTACTTTTATAAAATGGGTAAAAGATTTGAGTTGCCACATCATTAAAAAAGATATGTGGATGGCAAATAAGCTTATGAAAGGATTCTTAACATCATTCATCATTATATAAATGCAAATTAAACCTCCCACGAGATACTACTACACACATTTTAGACTGTCTAACAAGCATGGTTGAGAACATGGAGAATCTAGAACTCTCATTGATTGCTGGTGGGAATGTATAATGGAACAACCACTTTGAAAAATAGCTTGGTAGTTTCTTGAAAAGATAAACATAAACTACAACATGACAGCCATTTCACTCCTAGGTGTTAATCCAAATAAAGCACATGTGTGCACAAAAGACTTGTACCTCGATGTTGAAGGCTTTGTTTGTGAGAGCCAGAAACCAGAGACAAGCGGAAGTCCGACAGTGGTGTGATGATAAGCAGGGTGTGGTGTGTCCATGTAATGGACTACTGCTCAGTAACAGAGAGAAATAACCTGCTGAGACACTCAGCAATATGGGTGTATCTCAAATTAATTAAGCCTGATTCTCCCCTCCCCTCCAAAAGCACATATTATACAATTCCATTTATGTGCAATTTTATGAAATGCAAACTAATGTATAGCGACCAAAAGCGCAGCTCTGGTTGTTTGAGGGGGCGTTATGGTGGACTGTGCCTGGGAGAAGGAAACTTAGGGGGTTGGTGGATATGCTCACTGTCTCGATCGTGCTGAAGGTTTCAGGGGCTTATTTGATTTTTATATATGTAAAATCAATAATTATTGTAACATCAAATGATACACTTTAAATATGTGTAGGCTTTTGTATGTCATATCAATGTCGACAATAATTCCCCATCTGAGGTGTGGAAAGGAGGACTTTGTTCAGATGAACAGTTTGCAAAGAGGGGAAATGCAGCTTCTGTTGAAAACTGAGAATGTGTGTCGCTAAGACAGCGGGGAGAGCACCTTTTATGGAGAAAGGTCCCACCCTGGTTCCCACTTGATACATTTTTGTGCAAATGAGGAATCCAAGTCTGCAGTCCTGATTGGTCAGCATTGTGCCTTCTGATTGGTCAGTATAGGTGCAAAGGGGATATAGTTGTCCAGTTTTGATACAATGTATAGGGCAGGTCTCGTTTCATTGGTAGAAAGATGAAACCCGGTTTCCACCAATAAGGGCTGAGTCAGGTGGCACAAGCACCCTGGTACAGGAGGTTGAAAGCGCAGCTTGGGACTTCTCCTGAAATGCAGAGTGGGAGAGGCCCAGTTAGCAACAGGGATAGACTCTGGTTATGAATTTGGGCCCAGTTAAACATGAACAGACCTTTATGGTAAATATATTTCTTTTCAGGTTCACACCAATAAAGCTGTTAAAAAAAACCCCAAAAGTGTGGAGAAACACAGATGCCAGTATGATATGGTAAATTGTCCAGGTTTTGCCATCAGGAAAAGCTGGGCTGGTGTTCTTGGACAAGTCACTTAGGACTCCCAGCTGTAGAAATAATACTGCCCTCTCAGGGTTTAAGAAACGGTGGAAATTTAGGTAAAACTTAGGGAACTTGGCTAGGTGTTCAGTTTTGGTGATATGCAAGGCGGAAGGGAAGCAGGAAGCGTGCAATCAACTTCAAGCTCTAGTGCATTTTGGATCTGTGACTTTAAGGAAGTTCCTTAACTTCTCTGTGTCACTGTCTCAGTTGTAGAGGGGATTGAATGATACAAGTTACGTAACTAGCGTAGTGCCAGGTACACGTGAGGAGATGAGCATCAGTGCTGTTCTAGGAAAGAGCAGGGGGCGGTAGACGGACCCCGCTGGGGAGACTCTGGCTGGTTGCCGAAATCGGAAGCAGGGAGACCGAGGGGCGCAGCAGGGGTCTCCACGGTTGAGGGCTCGGAAGGCTGAGAGGCTCAGAGAGCCCGAGAAGGAGCGAAGGCAAAACCAACATTCGGAAGCTCCAGCCTACGCGCAGCGAGCAGGGGAGGGCTCCGCCTGAGGCTCGGTGGGTGTGCCTCAGTCCTGGATCCCCTGGGCCCGCGCTCCCCCAGGTGCCCTGCGCCTCTCCCGGCGCCTGCTGCTCTGGGCCGCCTTAATCCTCCCCGGGTCCGTCCTCTTATTAGGTCTGAGCCTTCAAGTCCCATCGGGAGTGGGACAGCTTCCCAGGTGGTGCTTCCACTATTCTCCCGCCAGCTTAAGGTGCCTATGGTAAAACAAATGCAGCACCTGGGTGGTTTGCTTCTTCCTGGGTGGGGAGTTGTAGGTTTAAATACAG
This sequence comes from Micronycteris hirsuta, assembly GCA_004026765.1. NCBI lineage: Eukaryota > Metazoa > Chordata > Mammalia > Chiroptera > Phyllostomidae > Micronycteris > Micronycteris hirsuta. The sequence continues at coordinate 4,538 of PVJI01024907.1, read as the reverse complement.
TTGTTCCTTTCTGTGCTTGTGAAAGATAACCTATTTAAAAATTAAAATAGAGCCCGGCTGATGTAGCTCAGTGGATTGAGCGTGGGCTGGGAACCAGAGGGTCCCGTTCGATTCCCAGTCAGGGCACATGCCTGGGTTGCGGGCCAGGTCCCCGGTGAGGGCCGTGTGAGAGGCAACCACACATTTCTCTTTCTCCCTCTCTTTCTCCCTCCCTTCTCCTCTCTCTAAAAATAAATAAATAAAATCTTAAAAAAAAATTAAAATAGAGTCCCTAGTTGCATCTGGAAATGAAAGAGAGGTCTTAGGGGGCAGTTCCATTAGACTGACACAATAAAGGTATATAGATTGCCGCGATAAACGTATGTTTTCATATTTTTTTCTTGATGCAAAACAAAATAAAATATATTCTTATTTATTGTTCTACTACTCAGTTTGCTCTGTGAAGATCTTCTTAAAATGTATAATGTGAGTGCCAATACAGTTAGTGAGTGCACGAGGAAACTGAGGCACAGTGGAGCAAAGGTGCCTTGCAAACATTTCACACTTAAGTGTGGGGCAGAGCCAAGGTCGGGATCTCAACATTTGGACTTCAGAGCTTATTTTCTTCTTGACTATTCAGCATTTCCTCCAGACTAGTTTCTTGTCAAATGTGGCTAAACATTTACCTCATTTGCTTAAAAAAAAAAAAAAATCTAGAACCCGGATCCTGGATAATTTGCCTCACTAATATATGAGAGAAAAGTTACCCAGGGTAACCTGATGTGTTCCATTCATATCTGAACTTAAAAGACCTTAGTTAGGAAATTATTTGACTTGAGATAAGTTATTAAAAACTTTTATTTATGATTCAAAACACTCTTAATTTCACTTTTGTCTTAAAGTAGTCAAATCTGTGAGAATACCTGCAATTTTTGTCCATTCCTTAGAGTTACAGTAGCTGCCTATCTTCACTGTGGGCTGGCCCAGACTCCTCCCCAGGGTGGCAGTGCCCCTGCTGGCCTGCTGAATAGGCCCAAGTGACCATGATTATCAGACTTTCCTTGAGGTTTGGCAGGCTGCTGAGTTTTGCTTCCCCACTCCAGCGATTGCTGAACATGTTAGGAACAAAAATAAAAACCCTCAATAAATGATAAGCCAAAGCACAAAATTCCCTTATGAAGTAATACTACAGCTTTTCTGCCACGTAGGCCAAGCATTTTAGGACCTCAGAGGTTCTGGTGATATTTTCAGTGGTGTATGGTTTGTGCGTGTTAGGAACAGATGCATAGTTTTAGGGATGAGTCTTCTTCTTCCCTCTTGCTGAGTGGTTTTAGTTGCCATCACATGCTGTCCTCTGCTTCCTCTCCCCCCTCAGCTCAGAAACAAATCTTATGATATTTTGCTGCTCTTGTTCTGTGATCATATCTGGGAATCTCGGGTCCAGCTTGGCTTGGAGTCTCTGTTGGTCACCTTCCCAGGCCCACAGCTTCCTGTGAAGTCAGGGCACCTCCTCCAGGTGGTAGCTGTCCTTTTCAGCTTCTTGTTAAGACGAAGGGCCTCAGTCTTCAAGTTTGACTTGGGACTATAATCTTGCAGAGAGCAATACTCCTCTGCTCCATAGGAATGGGACTCGTGGCTGCCGGTAATAGGCAACCAATAGGCCTGGGGACGTGCTCCCGTCACCACCATGTATATCCGTATGTTGTCCACCAAGATGATTTTCTTACTCTTGAGCACAGCTGTGGCTTGGTTTTCTCTTTATATTTTACCACTCATTGTAAGCTCCCAGAGGATAGGAACTGTCAGTTTTGTTAATCACTGTATCTCTAGAAATCAGAATAAATCCTGACAGATAGTAGGAATCCAATACATATTCATTGGATAAATAATTGAATGAAATGCTTTGTTTTTTTTTTTTTTTTTTACAGTTTCATTGCTCTATGCATTTATTAGCGAATATTATCGCTGCAGAGGGGACAGAAGCTCACAGACACTCTGCACAGTTTCACAAGACACAGTGCAGGCAGAGAGTGACTAAGAACCAACAGTGTCCTAGGGTCTGGGTGGATGCATTCCTGGGGGAGGTGGACCTCTGATTCCAGGTGTGAGGGGTCTCATCCCTGGAGGAGGCATGCCTATCCGGGTCCCCGGAGCAGGGGGAAGCCAATGGGTGGTCCCATGGGTGGTCTCATACCAGGTGGAGGAGCCATAATGCCTGGAGGGGGGGTTGCCCGGCCCAGAGGGGTGGGGGGGGGTCCCCCGACCTGGTGGGTACTGAGTAGGGGCTCCAGCTATGCTGGCAGTGGCCGCCACAGCGGCAGCTGCGACGGTGCCTCGTCCCTGTGGAGTCATTACCTGCTGCGAGGGTCCCCCTACCCCTCGGACTGGGCCTGCCAAATCCGCAGGAGCCTGCGGAATCGGAACACCAGCTGGGACTCCTCTGCCCGCAGCCCGGCCAACGCCAGGGCCTCCTGCGGCTCCTGCCAGCGGCACACGAGCAATGCCTGTGTCTTTGGGGGGCGGTCCCTCCACCGTCGTGGAAACCAGGTTCTCCCCCGGCAGCAGCACCAGACCCAAGACCCGCTTCTCTTCACGCTCGGGCTGCTTCGCATTCTTTGGCTTGATCTTCCTGAACTCGTCACAATCACAGAGGATCAAGTTCATATGCTTGTCAAAAGCCTTAAAGGTGCCGATGAAGATGCGGCCGTCTTGCAGGATGCACCGCATCCTGTAGTCGATGTGCTGCAGCATCTTGCTGCTGTTTCCCACCGTCATGATTGCTGTTTCACCAAATCCAATGTCCACAGTCAAGTTTCGGGATCCTTATGACCTAAGGGAAGGCTACAGGTAAAAAGGTATGACGCGGGCTTCTCGGCTGCTCAGGGAGGCCGTCCTCCTCCGTTTGACCTGGACTTCCACCTCGGGCACGTGCTGTTCCGTGGTCCTTCTCAAGTGTAAGCGGTCCCTGGCCCGCTCCATCGCGCGCTGCCGCTCCTCACACCACGTCTGGCATCGCCGGCGGCCGTTCCAGACTCTGAAATGCTTTGTTTTGAAAGAGAGTGTGTCAAAGCGTGAATTTAGGAGTCATTCAGAAGTGGAATTTGGTATGTTCTTCAGGATGTGTATTTTAAAGAGCAAAATGTGGTAGTATTCCAATATTAACCTCTAATTTTCTCATTAAAAAAACAAGACCACACACACATAGAAACTTTCCACTCCTTGTTTTATTTCTAACTGATTTACTTTACAATTTTATAAAGATTATAATCAGACTCTTTTTTTTTGTTTGAAGTTTTCAGAACTGCTATTTATTCCGTCACTCCCACTTCTTCACCTTGGAGTAGCTGTGTTTACCAAGGGACCCCATCTTCCAAAGAAAGGAATTGGCCCCCCTTTCAGATTTCCTGTGCTGACAGGTGGTCCAGCAGGGCTGAGGGAGCTGGGAAGTCTCTGGACTTGGGGCAGGTAGGCCACACTGCGGTGACCCAGCTCTGTGGGATCTGCCTGGTTTCTCCCACAGAGAAGCAGGAGCAGCTGGCGTCGCCCACCTGACTCCTTCCACATGCTCCAGGGCTGGAAATGAACTGTTCTGAGCTAATGCTGGAAAGAAACTTATTAGACAAGCTCTCCAAGTGGCCATGCTGAGGCAGTGGACAAAGCAAAGGCCCTCTTACCCGCCACTGTGGTAATTATGTCGCATGCAGGAGCCTTTCAAAGACGGAGGCTTCTGCTCAACAGCACTGGAAAGAGGACAGAGAAGATGAGTGAGGAGAACAGTGTGGGGGCATGGTTGCTTCTTCCCAATGCAACCGCGCCTTCCAGATGGCATCCCCATTCTGTCCCCACCATCCTGCCAGCTGTCGGCTGCAGCTACTGCAACCTGGGCAGCCCTCCAGGTGTTGCGAGGCGCTCCACTGCTGACAGCAGCTGGGGCTGGCAGTTGGCCTGGGTCATTTGTTGGCTACGGCAGAAAGCTGGTCTAGGATGCGACCCAGCCCATCCAACATAGTGTCCAGCGTTTCCTTACTCAGTTCCACGGTGACAGCTGGGATGAAGGGTTTGTCTCTGCATGACTGGGATCTTCTTGGATCTTCATCTGGAGCAAGCAGGTGGGGACAGTCATGTGGCTGATGCTGTAGAGGCTGTTTTGATGTCCACTCTCCAGTCCAGGTTGCCCAGGCATGGCTAGAAGATCAACTTTGCTTGGGGTTCAGTCCTCCAAGTAGGTATGTGTTCCAGGATGATTTTTGTCAGCAGATTTTTGAGGTTCTGGTGGAAATTTTCAGGAAAGAGAGTCAGAATTGCCTTGGCGGAGGTCAGGTCATTAAACGCCGCCAGCCTGATGAGACGGTACAGAGCCTGGAGCAGTTGCTCTGTCTCCTCCTAGGTCACAGACAAGCTGGAACATGTGATATCCAAGAGAATTTTTGAGCCAAGGACTGAACTGAAGACGCTCTCTTGGCATAGCTGTCTGACAACATCTTTGGAGGAGGCCTGCGGCAGGCTCTGGAGTGCTGCAAAGTTTTCTGCAGTCAACGCAGGCATTTTTCCCAGGTCAT
>PVJI01024906.1:0-21235 GCA_004026765.1 Micronycteris hirsuta | reverse complement strand
ATTCCATTGTGTAAATGTACCATAGTTTCTTGATCCATTCATTTGTAGATGGGCACTTAGGTTGTTTCCAGCACTTAGCTATTGTGAATTGTGCTGCTATGAACATAGGAGTGCAAAGGTTCTTTTGAATTGGTTTTTCAGGATTCTTAGGGTATATTCCCAGTAGTGGAATTGCTGGGTCAAAAGGCAGTTCCATTTTTAGTTTTCTGAGGAAGTTCCATACTATTTTCCACAATGGCTGCACCAGTCTGCATTCCCACTAACAGTGCAGTAGGGTTCCCTTTTTTCCACATCCCCTCCAACAGTTATCTGTTCCCTTGTTTATGATGGCCATTCTGACTGGTGTAAGGTGGTATCTCATTGTGGTTTTAATTTGCATCTCTCTGATGGCTAGTGATGCTGAGCATCTTTTCATATGTCTCTAGGCCATCTGTATGTCCTCTTTTGAGAAGTGTCTGTTCAAGCCTTTTGCCCAGTTTTTAATTGTGTTTTTTGTCTTCCTGGAGTGGAGTCATATGAGTTCTTTATATATTTTGGAGATCAAACCCTTGTCCGAGTTATCATTGGCAAATATGTTTCCCCATACAGTTAGTTCTCTTTTTATTTTAATACTATTTTCTTTAGCCCCACAGAAGCTCTTTATTTTGATGAGGTCCCATTTGTTTATTCTTTCCTTTATGTCCCTTGCTCTAGGGGACATATCATTGAAGATGTTGCTGCGTGGAACGTCTGAGATTTTCCTACCAAAGTTTTCCTCTAGAACTTTTATGGTGTCATGACTTACATTTAAGTCTTTTATCCACCTTGAATTTATTTTTGTGTATGGTGTAAGTTGGTGCTTGAGTTTCATTTTTTTTGTGTGTGGCTGTCCAGACTTCCCAACACCATTTGTTGAAAAGGCTATGTTTATTCCATTTTATGCTTCTGCCCCCTTTGTCAAAGATTAATTGCCCATAGAGACTTGGGTTTATTTCTGGGCTCTCTATTCTGTTCCATTGGTCTTCTGTCTGTTTTTATACCAGTACCAGGCTGTTTTGATTACAGTGGCCTTATAGTATAGTTTGATATCAGGAATTGTGATCCCTCCTGCTTTGCTCTTCTTTCTCAAAATTGCAGCTGATATGCGGGGTCATTTATGGTTTCATATAAATTTTTGAAGTGTTTGTTCTATATCTGTGAAATATGCCATTGGTACTTTGATAGGGATTCCATTGAATCTATAAATTGCTTTGGATAGTATGGACATTTTGATGATGTTGATTCTTCCGATCCATGACCATGGTACATGTTTCCATTTGTTTGTGTCTTCCATGATTTCTTTTTCAGCGTTGTGTAGTTTTCTGAGTACAGTTCTTTTACCTCCTTGGTTAGGTTTATTCCCAGGTATTTTATTTTTTTTTTGTTGCTATATCAAATGGGATTTCTTTCCTGATTTCTGTTTCTGCTGTTTCACTGTTGGTATATAAAAAAGCCTTTGATTTCTGGATATTGACTTTATATCCTGCTGTTTTGCTAAATTCAATTATTAGATCGAGCAGTTTTTTGGCAGAGTCTATAGGTTTTTCAAGTACACTATCATGTCGTCTGCAAACAATGACAATTTTGTTTCCTCCTTTCCTATTTGGATGCCTTTTATTCCCTTTTCTTGTCTGATTGCTGTGGCTAAAACTTCCAGTACTATGTTAAATAGAAGTGGTGATAGTGGGCAACCTTGTCTTGCTCCTGATCTTAGTGGGAAAGATTTTAGTTTTTGTCCATTGAGTATAATGTTGGCTGTAGGTTTTTCATACATGGCCTTTATTACGTTGAAGAATGCTCCCTCTATTCCCACTTTGCTAAGTGTCTTTATCATAAATGGATGCTGTACCTTATCGAATGCTTTTTCTGCATCTATTGATATGATCATGTGATTTTTGTCTTTGCTTTTGTTTATGTGGTGTATTACGTTTATTGTTTTGCGAATGTTGTACCATCCTTGCATCCCTGGAATGAATCCCACTTGGTCGTGTTATATGATCTTTCTGATGTATTGCTGGATGCGGTTTGCTAATATTTTGTTGAGAATTTTAGCATCAATGTTCATCAGTGATATTGGCCTGAAGTTTTCTTTCTTTGTTGTGTCTTATTCTGGTTTTGGGATTAGGGAGATGCTGGCTTCATAAAAAGAGTTTGGGAGTCTTCCATCATTTTGGATTTTTTGGAATAGTCTGTGAAGGATAGGTGTTAGTTATTCCTTAAATGCTTTGTAGAATTCTCCTGTGAAACCATCTGGTCCAGGGCTTTTGTGTGTTGAAGTTTTTTGATTACTGCTTATATTTTTTCAGCTGCTATTGGTCGATTCAGGCTTTCTGCTTCTTCTTTATTGAGTTTTGAAAGATTATATTTTTCTAAAAATTTGCCTGTTTCTCCTAGGTTTTCATATTTCTTGGCATACTGTTCTTCGTAGTAGTGACTTATAATCCTTTGTATTTCTGTGGCATCAGTTGTGATATCTCCTCTTTCATTTCTGATTGAGTTTATTTGGGCCCTCTCTCTTTTTTTCTTGATGAGCCTGCTTAAAGGCTTGTCTGTTTTGTTTATCTTTTCAAAGAACCAACTCCTGGATTCATTGATCCTTAAAATTGTTTTTTTAGTCTCTATATCATTTAATTCTGCTCTGATCTTGCTTATTTCCTTCCTTCTACTTGCTCTGGGTTGTCTCTGTTGTTGTTCCTCGAGTTCTTGTAGGCGTAGGGTCAGTTTGTTTGTGTGAACTGTTTCTGTTTTTTTAGGTAGGCCTGTATCTCTAAGAACTCCCTCTCAGGACTGCCTTCGCCATGCCCCATAAGTTTTGGATTGTTGTAAGTTCAATTTCATTTGTTTCAAGGAACTTTTTGATTTCTTCCCTAACCTTGTCCTTCACCCATTCATTGTTTAATAGCATGCTATTCAATCTCCATAATTATGAGTGTTTTGGGGTTTTTTCCTTTGGGTTAGTTTCTAATTTCAGTCTCTTGTGGTCAGAGAAAATACTTGGTATGATTTTAATTTTCTTAAATTTGTTGGGGCTTGTTTTGTGTCCTATCATATGGTCTATTTTTGAAAATGGTCCATGTGCATTTGAAAAGAATGTGTATTTAGCTTCTTTGGGGTGAAAGGCTCTGTATATATCAGTTAAGTCCATTTCTTCCAGAGAATTGTTCAATGCCACAATATCTTTGCTGATATTTTGTTTGGAGGACCTGTCCATTTTTGACAGTGGGGTGTTGAAGTCCCCTAGTATAATTGTGTTGCTATCAATGTCCTTCTTGAAGTCCTCCAAGATTTTCTTTATGTATTTGGGTGCTCCTGTGTTGGGTGCATATATATTCACAATGTTTATGTCTTCTTGGTGGATTCTTCCCTTGAGTATTTTGAGGTTTCCTTCTGGGTCTCTCTTTATTGCCCTTTTCTGGAAGTCTATTTTGTCTGATATGAGTATAGCTACCCTGGCTCTTTTTTCCTGTCCATTTGCTTGGAAAACTTGTTTCCAACCCTTCACTTTCAATCTGTGATGGTCTTTTGCCCTTAGGTGGGTCTCTTGTAGGCAGCATATGTGTGGGTCATGTTTTCTTATCCACTCAGCTATTCTATGTCTTTTAATTGGAGCATTTAATCCATTTACGTTTAAGGTTATTGTTGATAGGTACTTCTTCATTGTCTTTTTTCCCTTTCCTGTGTTTCTCTCTCTCTCTCTCTCTCTCTTTTTTCCTTCCTTTCCTTAAAGCAGTCCCTTTAGCATCTCTTGCAGAGTTGGTTTGGTGGAGGTGTATTCTTTTAGACTTCTTTTGTCTGGGAAGCTTCTTATTTGGCCATCTGTCTTTATTGAGAGCCTTGCTGGGTACAGTAGCCTTGGTTACAGGCCTTTGGTTCCCATTACTTGGAATATTTCTTGCCAGTCTCTTCTGGCTTGGAGTGTTTCCATTGAGAAGTCAGCTGCTAACCTTATCAGGGCTCCCTTATATGTTACTTCCTGTTTCTGTCTCGCTGCCTTTAAGATTCTCTCTTTGTCTTGGGATTTTGCCATTTTAATTATGATGTGTCTTGAGGTTGTCCTGTTTGGGTTTATTTTGATTGGAACTCTCTGTGTTTTCTGGATTTGTGTGACTTTTTCTCTGATCAGATTAGGGAAGTTTTCCATCATTACTTTTTCAAACAGCTTTTCTCTCCCTAGCTCTTCTTCTTCTCCTTCTGGTATCCCTATTATACGAATATTATTACGTTTCATGTTGTCCTGCATTTCCCTTAATACTTCATTCTTTCTGAGTCTCTTTTCCCTTCCTTCCTCTTTTTGGGTGTTTTTTTCTACCTTATCCTCCAGTTCGCTGATCCTCTTCTTCATCGAGCCTGCTTTTGATTCCTTCTATTGTGTTCTTTAGTTCACATATTGTATTCTTCATTTCCACTTGGCCCTTTTGGATATTTTCTATTTCCTTTTTCATGCTGACATAGTTTACAGTGAGTTCATTGTCGTTTCCCTGTAGTTTCTGGAAATTCTCTGCGAGCTCATCGAGCTTCTTGAGCTTCCTGATAATAAATACTTTGAACTCAATATCTGATAGTTGGCTTGCCTCTGTTTCATTTATCATTCTTTCTGGGGTTTCTTCCTTTCCTTTCATTTGGGGGTTGTTTCTTTGTCCTCCCATTGTTTGTGAGACTCTTCTTGCTATCCTCTGTTTCTTAAATTAATCTGTCAAGTTCTCTGGAGTAGCAAAGTTAATTTTGTCTCACTCTCTCTGTTTTTTGGACTGACCCCTGTCTGGGACTGACTCTGGTCTTTTCACAGCTCCAGGTTTTTGTGTCTCACCTGTACGTAAAGAAGAGAGGGGGAAGAGTGGGAAAGAAAGAAGAAAAAAAAGGAGTGAAGGAAGGGAGAAAGAATACTATAAGGAAAGGAAGGGAGGAAGGAGGAATAAAGAATACTTTATAAAAGTATAAAGAAGGAGCCTGGCTGGTGTAGTCCAGTGGATTGAGCGCGGGCTGGGAACCAAAGCGTCCCGGTTCAATTCCCAGTCAGGGCACATGCCTGGGTTATGGGCTAGGTCCCCAGTGAGGACCGTGTGAGAGGCAACCATACATTGCTGTTTCTCTCCCTCTCTTTCTCCCTCCCCTCTCCTCTCTCTAAAAAAAATAAATAAAATCTTTAAAAAAATGTATAAAGAAGGAAAGATGGAAAGACAAATTAAAAGAATAATTTTTTTATCTTTTATAAATTAAAAAATAACAAAACAAAACAAAAAAGTAAAAAAAAAAGAGAGAGAGAGAGATGAGGAGGAGGGGGCTAAGAATACTAAAGGAAATGGAGGAAGAAGGAATTAAAAAATAGTGAAGGACAGAGAGGAAGAAGGGCTAAAAAAACAAAAACAAACAAAAAAAAGCAATAAATAAATAAATAAATAAAACCTTCCACTTTCTAATTTTAAAGCTGTCTGGCCAGGCTGCATCCGGCTGGGAAGATATTAGTTTTGCTTTTCTTCCTTCCTGAGGTGCACTCTTCGCTGTTGTCCAGATACCAGCCCAGTTCCTCGGTCTGGGTCTAAAAGGTCTTTTGATGTGCACCTGATAGGTGCAGCTCTCCCACCGCCTATTTTCTCTCTGCTGGTCTAACTAATAAGTTCTTTCTGCGCCCCTTCTGGATAGTTTGGACCCCACTCTTTGTCAAGAGTTTGTGCAGTCTGCAGCTCCGGTCTGCCACTCCCCTCAACAGGGTGCTTCTGCCTTATTCCCACAAAGCTGATTGGTCCTGCTGGGCTACGTGCACTGGGGCTGGATGGCAAGGGCTTTGTCCCCAGCTGTCGGCATGAGCTTTGCACACCTGTGCTTGCTTTTAACTCTGTCCCTGGGTTGTGCGCCAGCAAGCCCCAACCGAGGGGTCCCTGTTGTGCACTCTCCCTGGTATTTTTGAGCTGTGCTCCTGTGTTCGTTCTCTTGTCTGTCCCTGGAATGTGCGCCAAAGAGCTCTGGCTGAGGGGTCCAGTTGTGCACTGTCCCTGGTCTTTTTGGACTGTGCACGATTAGACCACAGATCGTAGGATGCGCACGGCCCTTAGCTTCCTGTTTGGTTGAGCAGGTCGCACTTGGCTGTAGAGCCACTGACTGAAAGCTGTTCCCAATTCTTCTGGAATGAGCTGAGAAAGGCCTGGGTCCCCGAGTTCAAACAGTATCCAATTCCCCTTGATGGAAGCGCAAGCTGCTGCGGGCCAAGGGCCGTGTTCTCACTCTGGTGCTACAGGCAGACTTCCCTGGGCCTCTGATCCCGGGTGGGCATGGATCCCGTGCGTGAGCTCAGGACTGTTTGGGGCGGGGCCTCTCCAAATAGCCTCTTTTTTTCCTATTTTTCCTCTCCGAAAAATTCTTCCTATTTACGCCCGCCAGACCAAACAAGCATCTGACCACTCACAAATCCCAATCTGGCTCCCTCCCCAAGAATCTTACTTCCGATCTGGGCTGCCAGGTCTGGGAGTGAAGTCCCGCCCTGCTCCCCAGGCTGGTCCCAAGGGGGACCTTTTCCTTCCAAAGCACTCTGCTTACCATATGAATGTTCAAATTCCCCTGTAATCTTGGTCATCAATCATCGTATGTGCTGGATTACTGCTAGGTTTTCGCCCCGTTCCTCAGAAAATCACCTAGTGGGCTGGAGGAAGTAAACTCTGTTCCCCCTATCTTGCCACCATCTTCCCAGTCCCTGATAGAGTTTTTTTGAATTCTCACCTGAGATCCATTATTTTAGAGATAGAGGAAGAGGAGAGAAAGAGAGTGAGAGAAAGAAAGAGAAACATCGATGTGAGAAAGAAACATCAATCGGTTGCCTTCCATATATACCCTGACTGAAGGTGAAACTTGCAACCTAGGTATGGGAACTTTAGGTGTATGGGGCGAGGCTCCAATCAATTGAACCACCTGGCCAGGACCCTAGAGTTTTATATAAATGGAATCATGCAGTGTGTACTCTTTTTGAGACAGAGAGGCTTTACATCTCAGAAATGCAAATAGCTTCATGTTGAATATTGACATAATTATTCTTTAAAAGTGTCTGCCCACTCTACCATGATGCTCTGAAGCACTCACAACTCTGGGCTATTTTACTTTCCACTGACCCTGAATTTCATCTTAATTTTAATGCAGAACCACTATATTTCCCCCCTTGATTTCTGTTAATCTGTGTACTTAGACTTATCAAGGCAATTTCATGAACAAAAGAGAGTTCCCAGGTGGACTTGGTGCGAGGGGCAAAAGGGAAAAAAATTGGGGCAAGTTAATAGAATAAACAATAAAAAATATATATGAAAAAAGAGAGTGTCTTCCCTTAGATAAATTTCAGTGTAAGCTGTTAGGATAAATTTTTTCTATTCTTTTATGCCTTGTGTATCAATGTGTTCATGTGTATGTAAGTGTGTGTGAGTATGCACTGTGTGAAAGAATGTGGAGTATATGTAGTGTGCGTGTGCATATTTAGGAACAGAAGCATGAATGGGGCAAAAGAGGCTATTTTAAAAAACATTTATTGATGCCTACCTGTACCAAGCAGTAGGCTAAATGCTTTCATATATAATCACATTTAGTCCAAGGTTAAATGAATTGTCCACAGACAAAAGCAAAGCTAAGCTCCAAGTCTCTTGGACAGCAAACTTGGTACTCATTTTTTTTGCACTGGACATGATGAGAAAGTTCACTGCATGTGAGTGGATAGGGAGGAGCTGCTTGGACGACTGTGTTGAAAAAGGCAATGCAGCTGAGTCTGGGCTCAGCAGGGAGATTAGCAGAATTGACCAGAGATATTTGTCGTGGGTACAGGTGTGGAGGTCATGTTTGCATGTCATCCTTGCTTTATATCATGCTTCTTTAGTCTTCCCTGTCATGCAAAATTGAGTTATTACTCTTCAGCAACAAGTGATTCAAAGCATTGATCTCTGAAGGAGAACCCTACAGGGTGTATCAAGTTAGTTAGCCTTATTTGATAGCTTCTCTACAGTAGAATTTTATTTCTACCCTTGGTCTCCATACTTGACTTGCTATCCAAGAACTACTGTTGGGAGAGTCATCTTTACCTTCTCTCTCCAGCTCTTCCTCTGTAGGAACCCAGGCCACTGAGATCACCTTGCAAGGTTCAGGGCCATGCTTGATTAGGACAATGCTCTCAGACCTCAAGTTGATTTTCTCTTTCAGCTCTACTGCCATTCCCTAGTCCAATCACCATCATTTCTCATCTGCATTATTGCTGAAACTGCTTCTATTCTTGCCTCCGGACAGCCCATTCTCAAGGCAGCAGGAAGAATCCTTGCATTATCCCATGCCACTCACCACCTAACAATCCCTTAGTGGCTTTTATGCTACTCAGTTTAAACTAACTTTTCACCATAGAGGCCTCTGGCATGGGCCCTTACTCTCTCAGCTTGTATTGTTCTCTCCACTCCAGCCACACTGACCTTCTCTGCAGTGTGAACACACTGAATTCAAGTTTGCCTAAGGCTTTTTTTTGCACCTGCTTCTTGGAGCAGACTTCCATGATCTTCCTATCTATAGTTGATGCACACTCTCACACTGTCATCCTCCTTTCTTTCTGAGCACTATTATAAGATTATAATATGCCAGATCATAAACTCATGGGAGGAAAATTCTGTCTTTTTTGTCCATCATTCAGTCTAGAACAATGCCAGGTACAGAGAGCACCAAATATCTGTAGAAGGATTCATAGTACTTTATTACAAGCCTCCTCAAGTTGTTTATTATATTAGAGAGAAATAGTAAAAATAAAGAGAAAAGATACATATCTGGGTGATCTAGTGCAAGCCATTTCACCAGCTTGAACTTCAGTCTCCTTATTTGCAAAACAGTGCATGCAGCTTGTCCTACATACTACAGAGGGCCATGGGCCAGTGACAGGATATAGGACATCTAGGGCCCAAGATACCATTTGATATCTAGGGATTTTGCCTTGGGGTGAAGGCAGTGGTCAGCACTGTGTGCCTGGCTCCAAGCCTGTAGCTTTGGGCTTCTGGACCACCTATTTTTCCTTGTCACAGGCCAGAACCAGAGACTGGCATGGAGTATCTCATCCCCAGTTTCTTTCTCTCTCTCTCTCTCCCCTGACTCTGTTGAGTTTTCAGTTCCAACTAGGAGTCCTTCCCACCTCCTTCATGTGCAGGAAAACCTTCTCAGAGCCTCAGAGCTCTCAAGTTACAGGTGTTGGGTGCTGCCACATCAAGCACTGCTGGAAGAAGAGTGGGGATGAGAGAATTTAGAGGGAGAGTCACCCCTCCCCAGGACTGAGGAATGGTGTTTCAGGCCGTGCAGTTTCTACCCCTTAGACCAGCTTAATGGAGACACATTCCTTCTGCTGTCGGGTCACCTCTCTGACCACCCTCCACTGACCTACATCCTCTCCACATCTGTCACCTACTCTCTCCACCTTCTGCAAGGGAAGGTGGATTATACATCACAGGGATAGGCTTCCAAGAAACTGCAGGCCACACTGGTAGGAAGACAGTGAAAGGGTTAGGAATGGATTTTTTTTTTAATGCATCCCCAGATACTAATGGTGTCTTCTTGCATGACCCCATCTTTGAACAATGGCCTCTGGGCTTGGAAAGGGCCTCCAAAATGTGGCCTAGGGTAGCAGTCTGGCTCAGGTGGAGTCACTGGCCCTCAGGTAAGTTACTGGCCTTTGTAGGTCTCAACTGTGTCTGCTGGTAAATGAACAGTTGAGATGATGTTTGCTCTCAGAGACTGAAGCCCATCCAGGGCTAAGGTAGTATTGATGATCACTTGTTTGATTCAGGTGAGTTTCTTTCTGTACCAAATGCCCTGTTTCCTAGATTTCCTGGTTCTAGATGTGAGCAGGGCCAATTCCAGCTCAGCAGCAACCTAGTCACTATCACCACTGTTACTCTTTGTCACAAAAGTTTTGCTAGCTGTTTCTTTTTTTTAATATATGTTATTGATTATGCTATTACAATTGTCCCATCCCCCCCCTTTACTACCCTCTGCCCTGCACCCCCCATTCCCTGCCCTTTAGTTTTTGTCTATGGGTCATACCCATAAGTTCTTTGGCTTCTACATTTCCTATACTATTCTTAACCTCCTCCTGTCTGTTTTCTGCCTACCATTTATGCTACTTATTCTCTGTACTTTTCCCTCCTCTCTCCCCCTCCTACTCCCCTGTTGATCTCTCCATGTCTTATATAAATTCCTTTAACATTTCATATAATAAAGTCTGTGGGATGATGAACTCCTTGAACTTGATCTTATCTGAGAAGCACTTTATCTGCCCTTCCATTCTAAATGAGAGTTTTGCCGGATAGAGTATTCTTGGATGTAGGTCCTTGCCTTTCATGACTTGGTATACTTCTTTGCAGCCCCTTCTTGCCTGAAAGGTCTCTTTTGAGAAATCAGCTGACAGTCTTATGGGAATTAACTGCCCTCTTTTCTCTTGCTACTTCTAAGATTTTCTCCTTATTTTTAATCTTGAGTAGTGTAATTATGATGTGCCTTGGTGTGTTACTCTTTGGGTCCAACTTTTTTGGTACTCTGAGCTTCCTGGACTTCCTGGAGTCAGTTTCCTTTGCCAGATTGGGGAAGTTCTTCTCCATTATTTGTTCAAATAAGTTTTCAATCTGTTGCTCTTCCTCTTCTCCTTTTGGCACTTCTATGATTCAAATGTTGGAACGTTTAACGATGTCCTGGAGGTTCCTAAGCCTCTCCTCATTTTTTGGAATTCTTGTTTCTTCATTCTTTTCTGGTTGAATGTTTTTTTCTTCCTTCTGGTCCACACCATTGATTTGAGTCCCAATTTCCTTCCCATCACTATTGGTTCCCTGTACATTTCCCCTTATTTCTCTTAGTGCATTCTTCATTTTTTCACCTAATTTGCGGCCAAATTCAACCAATCCTGTGAGCATCCTGATTACCAGTGTTTTGAACTGTGCATCTGATAGGTTGGCTATCTCTTCTTGGCTTAGTTGTATTTTTTCTGGCATTTTAATCTGTTCTTTCGATTGGGCTATTTTTTTCCCTCCCCTTGGTGCACCTGTTACTTTAAGGGGCAGAGCCTTAGCTGTTCACCAGGACAGGGTAACCCACATCGCTTTGTTGTGATGCTGTTTGTGGGGACAGGGTCTGAGAGGGAACAATGGCACCTGCTCTGCTCTCTGCCAGCTTTCAGTCACTTCCCCTGCTACCCACCAGGAAATTGGGCCCTTCTGGGCTGATTCCTGGTGGAATTTCTAAGTCTCTGTGGGTTTCTCCAATGAACTCTCCTATGGGGCCAGGAGTTCCTCCCTCTGCCACCTCTACCCCTACAGGTGTTTTCAACCAGTGGCTTGAGGCTTTATTTCCCCTCTTTGGGACCCTGCGCTGCGTGGTCTGCTCCACATCTCAACTTTTTCTCCCAGTTTATTTACACGCGAACGCAGGACTGTTCGCTCCACTGGCCTGAGACCCGCTGGGTCCCAGTCTGCCAGCTGAGGTCCCCCCAGCCTGTTTCAGCATTGTGCACCCAGTTTCTGTGTTGCATGCCCAACTTCACAAACTGCAGTCTCACTTCATGCCTGGCTCCACCCTGCTTACTGGTCTGGATGAACGCGTCTTTAACTCTTTGGTTGCCAGAATTCCATAAAGTTCAACTTTCTGTCAGTTCTGGTTGGTTTTTTTTTTTTGTTTTTAAATTGTTGTTTTCTGACTTTTGGTTGTGCAAGGAGGTAAGGTGTGTCTATGTATTCCTCCATCTTGGCTGTAAGCCTGCTAGCTGTTTCTATGCTTTGCCTCACTATTCTGTACAGTAGGTAAAACTTACTTTTTAGAGGATGAAATTGAGATGTAGAGACTTAGATAAGATGAAAGTGACCTAAACAGGATTTGCCCTGATGCCAGTGTCCTGCTTATCCCATGATACCAGATGGAACACTTGTCCCCTCTGCTTTCCTGCCAGTGGGCAGAACTGCAAAAATCACCCACAGTGGAAACAGAAGAGTGACCATCTGGCCACCTTGGAAAACAGAGTGGGAAGCTCCATTTGCCTCTCCCAGAATGGTTGGCAAGGACCTGAGTGTTTGCAGAGACACTGGTGCTGTGTTAGAAAACGTTATTACTGAACAAACTTCTTGTCAGTTATGGCATGTTCTTTGAGAAGGGCAAAGAACTAGCAAGACAAGCATGATCCAGAGATAGCCTCAAGGACAGGCTTTGGCAAAAATAAACTACATGTTGGCTGGTGAAACAGAAAATGTAAAGAAACCAAGATAAGTAAATAAGAAGACAGATGCTAACCATGGGGTCAGGGGAGTGAGTGCGGCTGGGGGTGCTGGGACAGAGAATCTTGCTGTGTAAAATGGTGGTATCTGATAGACTAGGACTGGTGTGAAAGAGCAGTGGGACAAGCTTGCCAATGCTTTCTCTCTGTTTCAAGACAAAGGGAGATGGAGTTTCTGAAACTGGTTGGTACCACTTTTTTCCAGGAACTTCCAGCTGTTCTGAAAAGCAGGAGAACCACAAATGGCCTGTGATCCCCTTGCAATTTGAGGTAGGGTCTCTAGGCATCCAGATGCTCCTACCCAGGAGGCCCATTACACAACAAACATGATTTTAGTACCTAAACGCAGAGGGATAAAGAAGGTAATAAATCAAACCTAAGATAATAAACCAGTCAGAGTTATTTGTAAAGGCAGCCTTTCAAATAAGAACACAGCATAGCAACCTAAAAATACCTTCTTCATCTGCCTTCCTCAAGAAAGGAAGAGGGGACAAGGCAGCAATGTGGGTACACTTCTGGTAAAGTCTACAGAAACCTAATAACACACCAGGGTGTGGGCTCAAGCACCAGCCTCTTCCGCAGCCTTAGAGCCTGATATTATGCTGAGTAAGATAGTGCCCCTAAGACTTTTCTTAGGCTCCAGCTAGAAAGTGGAAAGGCCAGGGAAGAGAGGATATATTCTCCTGCTGATGGTCCCAGAGTTCTCTGAGACAGAGGAGCCAGTCATGGTTCTCCTGGACCCCTGCAGGCATTGCAGTCTCCATATCAGTAGGGGAAGAAATCAGCTATAGATCTTGAGAAGACACATCCATCTGATAGTACTACTAGTTCATCTATATCCAGCTCGTGTCTTCCTCAGAAGCCAGGATTTATCTTTACCAGGAAGGAAAGAAGACATTTTCTGATTAGGTCTAAGGGACTTCACCTTCATTGTGTCTCAATCGAAAGCTAGAGCAGTGGTTGGGTACTTTTCTGAGATCTTAGGGAGAGATAGGTTCTGTCACACTCTAAAAAGAGGAAAAAGTCTCTGGAAAAAGAGATAATTGGGCAGAGGCTATCTGACTTCTTGCCCACCCTAGGGCTTTTTCATTTTATTATTATAGATGAAAAATTTTGTTATTGTTGTTCAGGTACAGTTGTCTGCGTTTACCCCCCACCACTCCCCGCAACCACAGCCACCACCACCTCCCACCGCTGACCCCCCATTTGGTTTTGTCCATGTGTCCTTTATAGTTGTTCCTGAAAATCCTTCCCCCTTCCCCGCCATTATCCCCTCCCACCTCCCTTCTTGTCACTGTCAGTTTGTTCTTAATTTCAATGTCTCTGCTTATATTTTGCTTGCTTGTTTGTTTTTTGTTCAGGTTCCATTTAAAGGTGAGATCATATGGTATTTGTCCCTCACCACCTGGCTTATTTCAGTTAGCATAACACTCTCCAGTTCGATCCATGCTGTCACAAAGGGTAGGAACTCCTTTATTTCTGCTGTGTAGTATTCCATTGTGTAAACGTAACATAGTTTTTGATCCATTCATTTACTGATGGACACTTAGGTTGCTTCAAGCACTTGGCTATTGTAAATTGTTCTGCTATGAACATTGGGGTGCATAGGTTCTTTTGGATTGGTGTTTCAGGGTTCTTAGGATATAAACCCAGCAGTAGAATCTTTGGGTCAAAAGGCAGTTCCATTTTTAGTTTTCTGAGGAAATTCCTTACTGTTTTCCACAGTGGCTGCACCAGTCTGCATTCTGACCAACATGGCACTGGAGTTCTCTTTTCTCCACATCCTCAGGGCTTTTCTTACATTCATAGGACAAAACTCAGACCCATTTCTCAGCCTGGGGGCTCTGTGTGGGAAGCTCTGATAATATGACTGCCATCTGTTCTCAGAAGGACAGATGTACTAGTTATCTATTGCTGTGAAACAAATTACTTAAAAATGTAGCAACTTAAAATGACACTAATCATTTTATTACTTCTCATGGTGTCTGGTGCTCAGGAACAACTCAGCTGGTTCTGACTCAGGGTCTCTGGTGAGGTTGCAGTCCAGATGTTGCTGGGACTGCAGTCAACTGAAGGCTGGACAGGGGCTGGAGGCCCACTTCTAAGGTGGCCCTCTCACAAGGCTGGCAAGTCAGTATCTCTCATGTGGAATTTCTGAGGACTGCTTCCCAGTGTGAGCAATCTAAGAGGCCAAGGTTGTAATTACAGTGCCTTTCATGAACGGGCCTTGGAAGTCACTCCTTGTGGATTCTATTGGACACATAGTCCAGCCCTGATTCAGTGTGAGAGGGGACTGTATCAGGGACTAATTTCAAGAAGATCAAAGGGGTCCATTATGGAATCTGGATACGATAGCTGGGGTGAGAAAATGACTGGGGTAGAAATGGTGCCAGGATTACAGCTTCTCACAGGATTGAGAACCCTAGGGAATGGAGACAACAGAAAAAGTACAGACCTCAGAGTCAGAATGATCAGGGATGGGATCTCAACTGGGTCATCTGCTAGTTGTGTGGCTTTAGGCAAGTAACCTTACCCTTTAGCCTCAGCTTCCTTATCTGCTAAAAGCCCAAATCTTGATGAGGGTGTGGGACACATAGTCAGGCTCAGAAGATGATCATTCCTTCCTTGCATGGTTCTATCCTTCCAGTGCCAGGACAAACCCCACAATCTTTCTGGTCCACCTCTTATCTACCTTCTGGAGATACTGGCCAGGACAAGGAGATTCATTAAAGTTTCCTCCTTAGGCCAGCTCCTGGAGCTTCACCCATATGGGTCCCAGGGTTGGGCACTGAGTAGATGTGTCTTCTTCCCATCTTGGTCTGATCAAAATGTCCTAAGTTGGCTCACAGACCCCAAATTCTGCACCCTGTGCCTGCAAGGTAAGCTCCAACACTGATAATCACAGGCCCACTCTCTATAATGCTGCACTTGTTTCTACCTGGAATGCTAATGTCTGCCAGAAACAGCTGCTTAAATAGCATCAGGAATAAGCTGCTGACCAGCCATCCCCAAGAGGTCATTGTTGGCTGCTGGGGTGGTTTGGAAGGGGAGTAGCAATGAAAGGAGGTAGGTTGACTATAGGCCCCAAGGTCCCAAGTGTCTGCCAGGTAGCAGGCATGGGAAGTCCATAGATTTGACTTCATTCAAACCCAGGATTCTGGGTTTAAATCCTTCCTCACCTCTTCCCTTTAGCTCATTCAATCCACACTTCATGCTCTAGGCCCTATGGAAGTTGCAAAGTGCTCAGCACTGACCATTCACTGTCTCTGGCTTCAGAGCTCAGCCAAAGATGGTGCCCAACCATGGAGAGAGCTGTCTGATTCATGGGGCACCTCTGCATCAAGACAATTTGGTGTGTAACCAGACCCTGGCTCTAAACTCAGTTAAGTCCCCAGTGGTCCATATCCATGCCTCAGCAAACTTAGTACCTGCTAAAACCTCTGAAACTTCTGGACCTAACTCCCCAGGAGGATATTTGCAATGATTTATAAGACTCCATTTGGTTCTACTTGACATACTTTTCCTGAATACTTACTAGAAGAACAAAATTCAGTCCATTCCTGGGAAGCCAGGTAAGCTAAGAACCACCATTTTAAGAATTGTACTAGCATGGTAGAGAGAAGATTTAACTCTGCCTCTAGGTGGCTCAAGTGTGGGGGCTATGAGGAATGGCTTCCCAGAATTGGTAACATTTGTGTTTGGCCTTGAAGTATGAATAGGAGTTTTCCATGTGAAAAATATAGTGAGAGGTAGAAACAGGCACAATAGACACGGAGAACTGCATAAACAAAGGCCTAGGAATGTGGAAGGCAATACTAAATAGACAATTTTGTGTTTCTGGAGTATAAAGTGTGATTCTGAGAGATGAAGCTGAAAACAATCAGAGTAAGGTTGTAAAGGACTTTACTCCCACCCCACCCCCTGCCCCACTGAGCACCACATCCTTTGTCTGTGGGTCCAGGGCAACTACAAGGGATTTCTAAGTAGGGGAAGGCAGCATGTTCAAGCTTTGCTTTAGAACAACCAAAATGAGAAAAGTCTGTCTCCAGCTTTCTTCTCTGCCCCCTCCACTCTTTTCACACTTACCTGTTCCCAGCCACCACCCAAACTTACTGCATGAGAGAAGGGCTGATGGAGCTGCACTGCTGAATTAATACAAAAATCCCTGCCTCTGTGCTGTGCCAGGCTAGGATGGAAGCAGCTGTAACAAGAGAGGAAATTCCAGATAAGAGAAGAGCAATGGCCACAGAAAGAGGAAAGGAAGGCAGGAGCTGACAGAAAACAAACCAAGGTGTCAAGACAGAATCAATAACCATCACTGCAAAGAGAAAAAGATGGGATTCATTACAAAGAGGGTAAAGCAGACATAACCCAGCCTGCCCACGTGTCTCACTGCAAGTGGAATAACTTTCAGCTTGGCAGGTACTGATGGTGGAAATACTTGACAACACAGTGATGTAAGAGAGTGAGAAAGGAAGTGAAGGAGACAGAGGAGAAAGAGACACACAGACTCCATAGAGATAGCAGAACACCCAAACTGAAACATGTAGCAAGACAGTGGGTCAGAATTAGATGGATATACAAAGGGAAAGACATGGGAATGGCATTTAACTGATTTTGCACCCAGGTTTTTGGGCCAGAGGTATAGAAGGACAGGGGTGCCTTATTCTACATGGAGCTGTCACAGATCTAAAACTGCTGAAGGAGTGAAAGTGAAGGAGAAAGAAAGACATAGAGAACAACACAGTCCAAAGCTGAGCATATTTACATCGGCCAACTTTTCTTGTGCATGGAGAATAAGGAATCTGACTCCCAGGGTGGGGTTCATGGGACTGTGTGCAAATGAGAGGAGTCTTCATGTCCCAGGCCAGGGCTTATAGTCTTCTCATCCATCCTGGAGGCAGGCAGGGAAGAGCCTTTCCCACACCTGAGCAGGGAAACTGATGCTTAGTGACATGTCAAGTCTTCATGCCAAACAAACTGTGAAGGTAGAGATGCTGCCAGGTCCCAGAGGGGCTGGATTCCAGAGTAGCATCATTGGGCAGTGTGTTAGGGTCAGGATAAGGGGCTAGGCCACCCCTGGGGTGAATGAGGGAAAGAGGCTTCAAGTTAGAGCCAGCTGCATGAGCTCAGGGAAGACGGGCTGACAGCCTGAGTTGCAATCTTCAGGCCAAGTGGTCACCGTCATGGCTACTGTTCAAGGAGCATCCAGAATAGAGTAGCAGGTGTCCTGACAAGTAGAAAGAATGAAGAAGAGGCAGCAAGCAGCCTTGAGGTATTCTGATGGTGGCAGCAGGATCCTAGCACTAAGCAGGAAGTCTGAGATTAGCAGGGCAGTGACCTAAGCTTGGAGACACCACTGTTTTAGAAAGGTATCCAGATAGCCTGAACACTAGGAGCAAAGTAGACCCTATGTTATTAGTCCCAGGGCCCATGCAGACCAACACTGGGACGATGATGGTATAAGCATCAGGCCAGAACTGCTAAGATTCCTAACCTTGAGTCTGGACCTGGGTCTGGGACAGATCCTCTAGGTGGGAAGAAAATAGGAGGGTGGAATGAGAAATCCCAGCCTTGGGAAGACATGGTCTACAGAAGCCAGGACCCAGGCAGATCCAGGGACTCAAGGTCCTCGCCATCAGGTCTGCCTGGATCTTTTCCACCCCAAGGTTGAGTGCTTGCAGAACTATAAATATGGCAGTTTTGAGCAGGACTGTGGTTGTGCTAGAGGCCAGAAGGATACTCTGGCTGGGACCCTGTGCATCCTGTACCCCAGATATGGGCACCTGATGTAGTTTTCCTGGAGGGTGCTGAAAGTTGCATTTGATGCTGGTGTCTGAAGTGTGTGCCTGTCAGAGCCAGTATAGACTGTAAGCAAGATGAGAACTAAAAGAGCATCTAGACTCCAATGTACTCACCTGGAGAGGACGAGGCCCTCAGTTACAGGTGAGTTGTTCAGTCATCCTCTCCCAGGTGGGGAGGTCAGTGAGTAATAATAGTACCAGTAGACAGTTACTGCGATGTGCTTACTGTGTGCTGGATGCTATGCTCAGTGCTGTATGTGCTTTATTTCACCCAAAATTCATACCAAGTAATATTATGTCTATTTTAAGGAGGAGGAAACAAGGTTCAAAGAGGTGAAGGAACTGGCCCAATATCATATAAACTTGAAGTAGTAGAACCAAGATATGAACCCAGGCATTTAAGCCCTTTAGATTTCTTGTTATTAAAGAGGTCTGCAGAAGGCCTTTCCAAGCTGGCCTGAGTTTCATCCATACCCAACAACCCCAAACCTTCAGGCTTCTCGGTATTGGCTGGGGTAGTGTGCCAGCTCCCTATCAGCATTCCAGTCTCCCACTCCTGGGTTGTTCTCCACTCTCTGGAAGGAGGCTTCTGGGCTCCATGTGCTCATGGTAGTGTGTGCCACCTGGGTCCCCTGACTCCTCTTTGTCTCCTTGCCTACATCCTTCCACAGGGGCCACGGGGGTCCCTTCATCTGTTCTCATCTTGCTGTTTCTCCATACATCCTGGTTTCTCTGTCTTTTTGGTCAATATTTCTGTTTGTCTCTGTGTTTCTCTGTGTCTATATCTCCCTTTCTGTCATTGTCTTCTGTGTTTTTCCCATGTTTTTCCACTATCTTCCTATGTCCTATGTGTGGTTTCCACACATCTTGATCTGCTTCTGCCTCTTCCCATGTGTCGTTCTCACACAACTTGAAAAAAAGCAGTGGTAATTTGGGGTGATTTTCTTGGCAGGTGTTCTACACTCAGTTATATAGGCCCTCTCCCAATTCTATGACCACACCCTTGTCTTTCCCTGATCCCAGCTAAGGTGAGCCAACCCTGTGCTCACCAGAACAGCTCTCAGGGGAGGGAGTGGCTTTGATTACAGACAGTCAGCATGGTGACAGCATCTTTGTCCTTTGGGGAACAAAGAAATGGACAGGGGGGGGGAACAGGAGGGGAGGGGAAGTTCAGTTGAAAGCACATTGATACCAACAATAATCTGGTTAAACAAATGATTGGTCAAATATAAAAATTTCTGCTTCCTAACAGTTTGGGGGGCTATGGATGTACTCTGTTCTGTACCAACAGTAAAGAAGGGAACATTGCAAGATGGTGGAGAGATAGGGAGGAGAGGATTCCACTTCCTCCAGCCAGCTGGTGAAACAACTAGCCGATTTTCTGAGGAACAGAGCGAACACCCAACAGTATTCCAGCATATAAGAAGATTGGCGACCAAGATTGTAGGGGAAATTGAATGATCGGATGGTGGAACATTAAAACCTGGAGTTGTGAAGAGACCAGAGTTAGACCCAGACAAGGGTCAGCCCCCAAAACACAGACAGTGACAGAAATTTAGCTTTGCTATGCCAGAGAACTTGCAAGGTGGGAGCAGTGAACACCAGTACACCAGCTGAAAGAGGAAATACATCAACAAAGAAAACACCAACACAAAACAACAGAAGAAAGTGAAGGAGGAAGAAGAACCCACACTAAACTCAATCCAGGACCGAACGGATAACACACTAGTTGGAGGAGAAATTACCCACAACAAAAAAACTGAATAAGAGTGATTTAAGAAACAGAGGCTAGTAGGCAGAGTCTCACAAACAATGGGAAGACAAATACACAATCCCCAAATGAAAGGAAAGGAGGAAGCCCCAGAAAGAATGATAAATAAAACAGAGGCAAGCCAACTCTCAGATAGTGAGTTCAAAGCACTGGTTATCAGGAAGCTCAAGAAGCTCGATGAGCTCGCAGAGAATTTCCAGAAACTACAGGGAAACGACAATGAACTCACTGTAAACTATATCAACATGAAAAAGGAAATATAAACTATCCAAAAAGGCCAAGAGGAAATGAAGAATACAATATCTGAACTGAAGAACACTATAGAAGGAATCAAAAGCAAGCTCGATGAAGAAGAGGATCAGATCAGCGAACTGGAGGATAAGGTAGAAAAAAACACCCAAAAAGAGGAAGGAAGGGAAAAGAGACTCAGAAAGAATGAAGAAGTATTAAGGGAAATGCAGGACAACATGAAACGTAATAATATTCGTATAATAGGGATACCAGAAGGAGAAGAAAAAGAGCTAGGGAGAGAAAAGCTGTTTGAAAAAGTAATGATGGAAAACTTCCCTAATCTGATCAGAGAAAAAGTCACACAAATCCAGAAAACACAGAGAATTCCAATCAAAATAAACCCAAACAAGACAACCTCAAGACACATCATAATTAAAATGGCAAAATTCCAAGACAAAGACAGAATCTTAAAGGCAGCGAGACAGAAACAGGAAGTAATATACAAGGGAGCCCCGATAAGGCTAGCAGCTGACTTCTTAATGTAAATGCTCCAAGCCAGAAGAGAATGGCAAGAACTATTCCAAGTAATGAGAACCAGAGGCCTGCAACCAAGGCTACTATACCCAGCAAGGTTTTCAATCAAGATAGATGGCCAAATAAGGAGCTTCCCAGACAAAAGTTTAAAAGAATACACCTCCACCAAACCAACTCTGCAAGAGATGCTAAAGGTACTGCTTTAAGGAGAGAAAGGAAAAGAGAAAGAGAGAGGAACACGAATACAAAAAAATGGCAATGAATAAGTACCTATCAATAATAACCTTGAGGGAAAAAAGATGGCGGCGGAGAAGGGAGAAGCGTGATCGCTATTCTCCAGCCCACTGGCGGGATACCGGGCCGATTTTCTGAGGAGCAGAGCGATCATCCAGTTGTATTCCAGAGTACAGAAGATTGGAAACCAGGACTGTGCATAAAACTGAAAGATCAACCGGTAGGGAGACTGCTTCGGAGGGAAGGGGTCACTCGGGCCTCACGGGGAGCCGGGAGGTCTGCGGATCCAGTAGCAGCAGCTTCCCGGTTTGCTCCAGGTTCCGAGGGAGGGAGCTGGATTGGGGTGTGTGAGTTGCCAAGGCAGACGCGCGTCTGTTGGAAGAGCCTTGGTCCCCA
>PVJI01024905.1:0-21249 GCA_004026765.1 Micronycteris hirsuta | reverse complement strand
CGCACCCAAGACTGTCTGTCTCCTTCACACCGAGTCAGCATGCAGTGGTGGAAACACCGCACAGCTCAGCTGTGTGCTCACTTTTCCCTGCACGCATTTTCTTTCCTGTTTCCCAGCAAGATCTCTCTCTGCACCAGATTTGAGGCTCCTCCAGAGCAGGAGGAGCTCCTTGTTGCCTTCTCTGCTTTCCCTGCACTTCGGACCCACAGAGTGCCTGCTTATTAAAATGGAATCAGGGAGTGAGTCTGTCTTAGTCCATCTGGGCTGCTAGAATAAACATACCGTTGATTAGCTGGCTTAAACAACAAACATTTATTTCTCACAGTTCTGGAAGCTGGGGGGTCCAAGACTGGGCACCAGCTGATTCTGTGTCTGGCGAGAGCTGTCCCCCAGTTTCATGAATGGCCATGTTCCCCATGTGCCCTCACAAGGCAGATGGGGAGAGACAACCTCCTGAGGTCTCTTTTATAAGGGCACTAACTCTATTCCTGAGGGCTCAACCCTCATGACCCAGTCACCTCTCAAAGGCCCCACCTCCTCGTGTCACCGCAGGGAGGACTAGGTTTCAGCAGGAGCTGTGGGGAGGACACGAACATTTAGTCTGTGGGAAGTCTGAGGAAACACCTGAGGTCTTTCTTCTATGATAGATCAGTGTTTTGTTTTTTTAATTATGGTAATATGTACATAACATAATTTACCATTTTGATCATATTTAAGTGCACTTGTCAGGGCCACTAAGTACATTCACATTGCTGTGCAACCATCACCGCCGACCATCCCTGGGACTTTTTCATCTTCTCAAACTAAACCCCATGCTACCGACATCACGCCCCGTCCCCCTCTCCTCCAGCTCCTGGCACCGCCATTCTATTTTCTGGCTCTACTAACCTGACTGTTCTAGGTTCCTCACATAAGTGAATGCTTAGTTTTAAATTAAAGGCAATTTTTACTTGAGATCAAATCTGCAGTATTTTAATGCGGGAGACCTATGCTACTGTTCTCTTATACCGTGCTCAGACCGTGAACAGGAAGTGGCTGGAGCTCGGAAGGATCAGAAGGGTCTGAGAGGTGTGGGTGGGGCATGGCCCGCTTTGCAGGAAAGGAGGCCACTTAGGTCTGGGGTAGGTCTGGGTTACAGGGCAGACTGCATAGCACATGGGAGCCATGGGGAGCTCTGTGGCTCTTCTGAAGACTCTTTATGGGAATAATTATCAGTGGTTCAGGGTGCCACGACCTCTGTATCCTCTAGAATTGACATGCTTGGAGAGAGATGTGTTTAGCAATGGGTAAAGGGAAGGACCAGGTTCACTGAACATGGACCTTGGGCCATGGTTTATACATGGAATAAGGTGACTCTCAGTGACATTTTATCAAACAATTAAAAAAATTATTTGAAGAAGAAAATGTAGAAAGGAACGGGGATAAATGTGATGATACTCACAGGGACTAGGCTGTAGAGTGTTTTCTAGAACCCATTAACCTAGATTTTGGGAAAGATATAGAAGTTGGGTAGGGCCAATAAGAAAAATGTTAGCCCTGGCTGGTGTAGCTCAGTGGATTGAGCGCAGGCCTGTGAACCAATGGGTCACCAGTTCGATTCCCAGTCAGGGCACATGCCAGATCCCCAGTAGGGAGCACGTGAGGAGCAACCACACATTCATGTTTCTCTCTCTCTCTTTCTCCTTCCTTTCTCCTCTCTCTAAAAAATAAATAAATAAAACCTTTAAAAAAGAAGAAAAAATATTATCCATAGTACTTTCTATGCTCATATAGGATAATTTGCTTTTTAATTGGAGTCCATTAGCATTTTCTGGATGCAAGAAAATGTATTTTATAATGAGAGAATTGCAAGCAGTAGAGTGTTTTGGGCAGGGGTTCCTCCGAAATCATACTCAGCCATCTACTTCCAAGGCTGTGCTAGGCAGTAGGAAGGCCTTTGCCAAAACCCAAATTTGCCACTTATTCATTGTCTCTATGACCTTAGGAAAGTTACTCGATCTCTCTGAGTATCAGTAATGTGCTCTATAAAAAATAGTATTGATAACATTACCTGCAGGGTAGTGAGCACTATATGAATGTGGTAAGTCAAGCGTCTAAAACTGCTACTCAATAAACGCTGCATCGCTTTCTCGGCTCTCCTAGAGCCCACATAAAGGTTCACTGTGAAGAGCTGTGCCTGTTGCAGACCCAGTTCCCAACCAGGCTCCAACTGTGTTTTCACCACACACCTTATTTGGACAGGAGAAAACAGAAGTCGAAGATTAAACAGAATGGCCTGGTTTTGGTATAATTACACTTGTTAATTAAACCCCACGTGTCAATTCCTGAGGATCAACTGCTAGGGTGACCAACCTTCCCAGTTTGCCCAGCACAGAGGGGTTTCCCAGATAAGAGAATGAAGAACTAAAGCTGAGAAAGTCTCGGGCAAACTGGAATGAATTGATCACCCGACCTATAAATCTATATCAAAGATAATAGCCTTCATTGTTTTTCTAAAGATAAATACCCCTGAACTCCATGCTTCTTTTCTTATTGGGGAGGTAAAAAGTGATTATTGTGCACACATGAACAAAGGAGACCTTATTCCACCTGGCAGGGACAGTGAGAATGGACCTTAAACAAAATTGCTGAGTGGATGTTTTGACTCCATTGAGATGCGTGAACTTTTATCTTGGGCAAGAAAATTTTATTTTAACTATGGAAATCATCATCAGCATCATCATTATTTTTTGGTCATACAGAGAGTAACAAAGAATGAAGGATTTCCAAACGGAACTTTGCTGTACCATTTGGCTAGCTTTTCTCTTTATGTAAAATGAACATTTTGTTGCTAAATGAGCAAGATTCTAATCACTAGGGAAATGCAAATCCAACTACAATGAGACACCACCTCACACCTATGAGGATGGCACTATAAAAAAATAACTTTCGGGCCCTGGCTGGTGTAGCTCAGTGGATTGAGCACGGGCTGGG
Source organism: Micronycteris hirsuta (assembly GCA_004026765.1). Classification (NCBI taxonomy): domain Eukaryota; kingdom Metazoa; phylum Chordata; class Mammalia; order Chiroptera; family Phyllostomidae; genus Micronycteris; species Micronycteris hirsuta. The sequence goes on along the minus strand of PVJI01024905.1, from coordinate 18,276 downwards.
AACCAAAGGGTCCTGGTTCGATTTCCAGTCAGGGCACATGCCTGGGTTGCGGGCCAGGTCCCCGTGAGGGCCACGTGAGAGGCAACCACACATTGCTGTTTCTCTCCCTCTCTGTCTCCCTCCCTTCCCCTCTCTCTAAAAATAAAATCTTTAAAAAAAAAACAAAAAACAGTTACGATGGTACATTTCATGTATTTTGCCACAATAAAAAAAGGAGAAAACTAGATAGGATTGTTATATTACCCAAAAGATTCTATTGCCTGTGCTGCCTCCTCTTATTCTAGCCAGTCACTTCTCTCTGTTCACTACGGTTTCTCATTTTGCAGATGGAGAGGTTTGGGTACAAAAGGGTCCATTCTGTGCCGCAGGAGTCACAGCCAGGAAAATTGTTTCACTAGTCTGATGGCTTCTTAAAGATGCTGGAGCAACTGAGGAATTGCTTAGAAACACTTGGCCTCTCTATAAATGAGAAAACTATCTGAAAGTCAAGGGTTTGGAGTTTTTATAACTCATTTTCAAATCTTTCCATTTTCTGGGTCAGTTCCCTCTTCAGTCAGACCAGCGCCGGCAAGACTGTATAAATGGGAGAGCGTGGATGAGGGCTAGCTATGCTTGCCTAAGAATTTCACGTCAGTGATTCAGGTAACTTTATTGTGCTCTTGTGCACCAAGGCAATGCAGATGCTAATGCAAGTGTTCGCTTGATGAGCATAAAGCAAACTGGAAGTGGACAATTTCAGCAAACTCTCAGCAGTCAATATTTAAACAATTCCTCTTTAAACATACCCAAGTGGGGGCCCCAATGTTGGTCCAGTGGCTTGTATCATTTGCTGACTTGAAAGATTTATGTAAATACAGTTTAGATCATCAACAATACATATTAAGATACATAAAATGCTTTCGAGGATGGCTTTGATTTTTCAGAAAATACATTATGAAGAAATTGATGTCCCAAGTTTGATCAATAACAGAAATACATGTGAAGGCTTCTACACTCTCTTATTTTTTATTTTTATTTTTTTAATATATATATATTTTTTATTATTAGAGAGAGGGGAAGGGAGGGAGACAGAAAGGGAGAGAAACAGCAATGTATGGTTGCTCCTCACATGGCCCTCACTGAGGACCTGGCCTGCAACCCAGGCACGTGCCCTGACTGGGAATTGAACCGGGACCCTTTGGTTCTCAGCCCGCGCTCAATCCACTGAGCTACACCAGCCAGGGCTATACTCTCTTATTAAAACCGCTGAACTGGGCCAGGGAAACCAATCAGTTTCAAACCACTCAGCATTAGAAAAGGCTTCCCCAGCCCCAAGGAGGTCTCTGTCAAGTCGGCATGATGGTCCACGTGCTCCAGGACTATCTCTATCCTGGACAGTGCCATTTTGCATTAATAGATCATGGGTGTCTGAGGCTTGAGTGATGCATTGCTCCCATGTGTCAGAACAACAGCTGGCCCAGTTTCTCTATGCTGGGAGCCCAGCAACAGCTGACTGCTGTGATGGATTACATGCATGATGCAGCCTATCACCGTAATGCATCAAGACAAAGCACTGATATGAAAGTGAATTAGTCAAAAGACAGATCCTGCCAGCTCCAACCCCAAGAAAAGGAATCCTGTTTAATTATAGAAATAAAAGACAAAGTTGCCAGCAGGAGGCTTAAGGACTGTCCAATGCAGGGCTATTTCTATGATAGAATTCACATGAAGTGAGCAGCATTACCAGATGAGGTCTGACGGCTGCTCTGACATCCCAGGGTGTGATTCACATCCGCCCTCAGCACACCACCCCCGCCAGAGCAGCTGGACCACAGTTGGTACAAATTTTTCCAAGTGCCTTTGTAGAGATTTTCAAAATCCAGCCCTACTGTAAACAACCAGCCTCCCTCTGTCCTAAGTCCAAGTACTCGTTCCATCTCTCTCTCTTTCCTTGTACCCATTTGCTTCAAGACCACACAGAACAGAGTGAGACTATAAAATGATGAAGTCTGTGCCACTCTGCCTCACATGAGGTGGTTGAGCCTGTTGACATTCATTCATGCGATTATTCATTCAAGAAGTATTGATTGAGCATTGAACTTAAGATGTGTCAATTGCACGTAATTACAAAAAAAAAACAAAACAAAACCTTCAGTGGTTAAAATGTAGGGACCTTTATTAGCTCACGTGAGATGTCCAGAAGAGGCAGTTTCCAGGGTGGAAAAATGCAGTGGCTCAGTGACACCATCAAAGATCCAGGTTCTTGTCATCTTTATATTCTGCCACCTGGATTTTGTCTTTAGGCCATCGTCATTATGGTTGCTGTAGTTCCAGCCGTCCCATGTAGACATAATCACATTGATCTGAGGAAGAAACAGGAGAAGGGACATTCTCCCACATTCTTAAGAGTGAGGAAAGCTTTTCCCAGAAGCCAACATCAGACTTCCCTTCAAGTCTCACTGGCCAGAATTGTATCCTTTCCATGTCCAAACCATCACTGGTAAGGAGAATGAGACCACCATGAAAGGCAGGCTAGAGTTTCTGCCCTCTGAAGGACATGGCTGCTTAGTGGAGGGTCAATAAAATTAAGGTAAGACGAGGGGTAGTCATTTGCTATTCACAGGGCAATTTATGGTATTAGCTACAGGCTTCTTGCCCTAAAGAGCAGGTGAAACCTGCTTTAAGATCCTTAAGAGCCCCTAGAGGGCAGCTTGGGGTAGACAGAGTGATGCTCCAACCAATCCTCTTCCCCTTTGAAATGAAACCCCTTTTCTGGACAGCCCAACTGTCAGCTCACTGCAGAAGAAAACTACCTTGTTTAAGGCCATGCTCTTTCCAGGGTCAGCCTGCATCCAATGACTGATCGACACAGGGTAGAAAGGCCTGGCTCCCTGGCTCCACCTGGGACAGTTCTGAAGCGCCATTGCTGCTTCAGGACTCCTGGTGACTAAGGACTTGCCAGCATCACAGCTTAATGTCTGATGCCCAGTCCTGCTTCCTCCTGTCCAAAGGTGGTGATTCCAAGAAGACCCCGCTTGCTGATCTCCCTCTCAGAGTCCGCTGACTGGGCAATCTGCAGCACAGGGTTCTGACCTTACATCCCTTCAGACTCTGCAACCTGGAGTGACCCCAATGGTAGCTGTTTGTTTTCCCTGCTAGACACTCAGTAATTTGGAGCATGTCAAGTAGGTAGCCGAGTCCTGGAACCATTGAAGATCCTCATCTGGTAAGAAGACTCTTCCTAACGCCCAATAATAACAATTTTTAATTTACTTTAGTTTTCTGAGGAGGTATAAAATGTGACAACTCATTTGAGCTTAGACATTGGGCAGAATTACAGCTGTGTTATTACGAGCAAAAGTGGATCAACAAATAGATTATTACCAGTGTGGTGTCATGAAAGTGCTCTTGTCCTTGCTGCTCAAAGCAGGGTCCCTGGACCTTTAGCACTGGTGTCACCAGGAGTTGGTCAGAAATTAAGATCCAGGCCACGCCCAGCGCTCCCTGAGTCAGAGCCTGCGTTTGAATGGGTGAGTCAAATGCAACGCTTTCCTTCTACAGCTAAGTCAACATACTCCCCCCACTTGCCCTGAATTTTTGTTGTGGTGGTTATTACTCTTGGATTTGGATACTTTAAAAATATTACAAATGCTTTCAGAGGTTAACATATGCATTTACTAATACTTTACATGGAATTAGTTTGTGTTATCACACGTTACAGAAGCTTCTTGTGCAACACGTTTGTGAAAGCCCTACGTTTTGTCAGACTTTTCTTCATGGTCAGAAACATCAAAAGCCACTTGAGCACCTGATGGAGAAGGAAGGGGCTAGACAAGAGGCCAGAGGGCAGAAAGGTGACATGGGAGGCACCTCAGCAGTGGTTAGTGAAAAGGTGGCCAATGAGAGGTACCGGAAATCTCCTGCCAACTGAAGGCGCAGTAGGACATATGCCACTGTGAAGAGCCAATGCATTTCTGGGCTCCTCACTTTTTGGGATCATTGAGTCTTGAGAGTCTCCATTCTTGGATCTTTTCTGTACCCTCCAATGAATGGCAACACCCATGCTGAGAGTAAGTCACTTTGTCTTAGATTGCCTCATCTATAAAATGGAGATAATGAATTTCAGCCTAAAAGGATCCCAAGAGGTAAAACATTAGGAAAGAATCGAAAAATGATAAGGCCTTATTTTTTTATTAGTAGTAAGGAAGTTAGGAGGAGTGGCAAGGACAGAGGGTTATTGTTGGAAAGCTGGGGCGGTAGTAACTTTGATCTCTAACAGAGGGACCGCAGGCACAATGGTATCTGAAGAATATTAGTGATAAGTCAGGGGCCCAGGCTCCTTCTTATCTGAGACACTGAGCCACTGTTCACAGCATATTACCTTCACCAGCATGTCCAAGTGGCCTACTTTCACATCCAGCCACCGGGGTAGAGAGGGGTAAGGACGTGCCCGTTCTTTTTAAGGGCACGGTCTATAAACTGCATTCACCAATTGCACTCACATCTCATTGGCCAGGACTAACTCACATGTCCATCTTTACCTGCAAGAGAGGATAAGAAATGTCATCTTTTTCTCTAGGTAGTCATGAGCCCATCAACAATTAGAGGTTCTATTATGTTGAGAGAGAAAGGAAAGAGTGATATTGGGGGACAAAGAGCAGCTGCTGCCACACCCAGTACACTGCAAATAATGAGACCATATGAGAAACCACCACAGAGAGAAGAAAGCACATCCTCCTCCGCATTCCTGTCTTTCAATAGCCCCTAACTTGGAGCTATTGTCACCAAATCTGGGTGACAGGCCTCTCTTTCATTTTGAGTCCAAATAAATTCCTTGGCAGAATCCATTCCTTCCTGTATTTACAGTGATAGAAAACCCCTGCTCCTCTAACACAATGTTAACATCAAAGTAAGATGATTTCTAAATGCTAGAGTGAAAAACTCCCAGGATACAGGACAAGACGCTCTCAGAAACGAATTGGTCGTCAATGAGGTTGGTTGAGAACTGGAAAGCAACCGCCACTCCTTCTTCTTTTAATTGCTCTCAGAAGGAGAAAAATGGAAATGAGTGTTCCTCCAAGACCATATTAAGCAATAAGCATACTACAAGACCAATAGACACCACTCTTGAGTTTTAAGACTTGAAAGTTCGAGGATGGTTTGAAGTCCATACGAAAGCCAACGGCCCTGGTAAAAGACGTGCCAGGGACTGGCAGTTTGGGGAATCTGACACTTGCCCACAAGTGAGCATTTGAAGGCGGCAGAATCAACACAGAAGTTCTAAAGAAGATTTTGACAGTTAGCTTAGAGACAGATGTCACTTGCATTTCTGTGCACAACAGGAAGAATGGTCCAAAATAACATGATTAATACCCAGTGGGGTCTGAATCACTAGGGGCCCATACCCTTCATAAAGACGAGCAAAAGCGTTCCCTGGAAGTAATGCAGATTTAGCTATGCATGTTAGTTGATGTGTCCTTAGCGGCAGCAACACTTTGCTTTACCATTGTTGGAGATTGTCCAGAGGAGATGAAGCAGGCCGGAGAAACAAAAGAGATCCAGAAAGATGCAGATGAATATGAGAGTTTTTATGTTTCACTTATAAAGACACAGCACATATGGAAGTATGCAAAGTGAGGACAAAGACGCTGGGTTATTGGCAGGGAGGGAGAGAAGATGGCAATTATTGAGGCTATTTCATCCTCTCTGGCTATCTTTTAGGACACCATTATGAATACTAAGTGAATTTCCATAAGACCCTCATATTTTCCCCTCTTTTTATCAGCTTATATTTGATAACTCAAGAGACTCAAGGAGAATAAATATTACACCAAGGAAGAAAAACAATTACTGTGGAAACAACAAAAAAACCCTAGGTCACCTGCTAAATTTCTAGGGGAATGATGTAAATGGGTTGTCTCTGAGCATTTAATCACAACTTAAGCTGTATCTGTCATCACTGAGCAGCATCTTGCCCTAAGAGTCAGTCCTGCTTATGTGACTATTTTGGGATTTGATCTCAGCGCTTCCTATCTTTCCAGGTTCCAAGGTACATACAAAACGTAATGTGAACATAAAGCCTCTTGGAAGAAGGAAGTGGTTGCTGCTACCCTTGTTTCCGTGGGAGAAGACATGCTGATGAAATAGATGTAAACGTCCCCCAAGGATTCTCCGTCTCTCCTTACCTCTTTCCCTCCTCCCATATTTAAAGGGCACTGGCATGTGTCAGACACTTGGGAGATAGAGCAGAGTGGGCTATCACTCATGTCCTCGGCATGCTCAGTCAGGGAGAAGGCCTGTAAACAAACAAATGACAATGACCTGAGCAATGTGCAGAGGAAGCATGCACAGAATGTGCCGAAAGTGCAGACAACGCGCAGAATGACTGAACTAACCGTCCCTGGGAGGGACATCTGGCAGCATTTTAATGTACCAGTGGGAATTTTCTGGACAACTAAGGAGTGAGAGGTCTCTGTTTGCAAGTGAAAAGGTTTAAGGGCTTGAAATAGCAAGAAACAGGCAGGCAGCATCAGGTGGGTGAATTTGAATACACGCAGAACGTCAAGAGAAGCTGAATGCAAGAGAAGTTGAACACGGAACTGGAAAGGGACCTGGACTCTCTGCTAGTGAGTCTGAGTTTTGTATTTTGTTTGTTTAATCTTATAGGTGATAGGTGGTGGTGAAGGGAGAGGGTAGGGCTCACAAAGTCCCTGAGCAGCGGCAGGAGGAGAGGGGGCTGAGGCTCCCTTCCCTCCTCGTGCCACTGGGGATCTCAGCAAACTGTAGAAGGCACATTAAGGACAGAAAGCTGTGATAATTTGGAGTTCTAGAGACAGAAGTCCGCACTGGGCACTGTTCAGTGGCCACTGGCCTGGTGACCCAGAGGGCAGCTGCTGTGTGCATCATTCAGGGTCCAGCAGGAAATGGGATCTACTGCAGAAGGTTGAGGTGAAGAGATTTATACGAAGGGACTGCCTCAGAGGTGTGAGCAGGCGAGGGATATTGAGGCACTCAGAGACCAGCCACAGGGGGAGCTGCTCCTTGGGCGGAAGAGGTTGGAAAGAATGCCATTGCCAGAGTCCAGTGAGGGCAGAGGCTGTTCTGGTGGAGGGACACAGCCCACAGATATGCCTCCCAGGATGGAAGTGGGGGAAGAAAACCCCACTTCTCTCTTCTCCAGAACTTTGATCCCTGCTGGTGCCTCCACTGGCCAATTGCAGTCAGTGCCAGCTAGTAAGAAATTCCAGGTGATGGCTTTCGTAGGGTCCCCCTCCCAGAGTGCAGAGAAGGGCAACGCAGGGTGAGGAAGGGAGCTGGGTGAGAACTGAGGGCAAAGAGAGGATGGTCGGTTGATTGTTTATCTGCTCTTTTCCCCAAGGACCCTTGGGGTAGGGGATTAACTCTGATGGTCATCTTGGTCTTTTCCTTTTATTGTCAGTTAATCCTGTACAATACCTGTTTTAAATCTTTTTGTTTGACAGACTGACACCTTTTGAGAATCTGATGAAAACAATAGCTCTCTTCTCAGGGGGAAAATTACAGGTGGTAAAATTTGCATTCCATTTTTTTATCCCGGAGAACCTTAGAGCTCAGAGGGCGATGCGTAGACCAACAGCATCGGCCTCACCTGAGGACTTAGAAAGCCAGGCTCTGGGGCCCCAGACCAAGTCTTCTGCATCAGAATCTGCATTTCAACATGTGATTTATATGCACATTAAAATTGAGAAGCACTGCTCTGGAAGTCAAGGGACCCCAGATCTATCATGACTAGCTGAGTGGATGTGGATACATTGGTTAGGATGTAAGTTCAGCTGCAAATAAAAGAAAACCTTACCAAAAGTTGCTTAAACAGAAGAGGAGGTTTCTTTTTCTTGTGCAACCTAAAATCTAGCGGTAAGACCATTCAGAGCTGGTGTAGTTGCCTCGCTCTCCATCCATATTTCCACTCAGCCATCTTTGGTGTGTGGCTGTCGTCCCCATGGCTGTCAGATGGGTCTTAGACCTCCTTTACATTCCAAGTGAAGGGCAAAAGATGGTCATAATAGGGGCTATACACCAAATATGATTTTGGAGATCTGTAAAATATATCTGTGTATTATGTGCCATTGAGTCAGCTCCAATTCCTGGCGACCCTGTAAACGAGTGACGTCCACTGTGTCCCGCCCTCAGCAGCCCCGCTCGGCTCCTGTGCACTCACCCTGTGGCTTCTTTAATGTAATCAGTCCGTGTCATGTTTGCTCTTCCCCTTTTCCTGCTGCCTTCCGTTTCCCCAGCACTGTTCTCCTCTCCGAAGAACCTGCCTTCTCATGACGTGCCCGAAGTAGCGCAGCTTCGGTTCTGTCTTTTTCGTCTCCAGCAATGTTCCAGGCTTACTGTGCCCTAGGTCCTGCTCGTTCATCTTCCTGGTGCTCCAGGGTATCCAGAGGGCTCTCCTCCAACACTGTATTTCAGATGATATAATTTTTTTTCTATCAGTCTTTTACACTGCCCAACTTTCACATCCACACATAGTAATTGGAAATACAAGGGTTTCTCCATATTCCCTGCAAAACTGCTCTGATGCGGACTACTTAGAATGCAAAGCCATGAGATTTTGATTCATCTTTTAGATCTATTTCAGCTTTTAGATAACTTATAGATATATTGGAAGAAAGATACAGCCAATATTGAATCCCCATCAGTAACGGATTTAAAGAAACTATAACAGATATTTACCAAGTTATCTTTTCAAATCTAAGTTGTCAACACCAAGTCTGTGTAGCCCATGTAAGTCTACAGTATCAATGCGGTTTCAGTGGTGTGTAGACAGCTGGATTACAATTTTTGAGAACTATACTACTTGGCTTTTATAAAAATCACTTCTTGTATTGGCTTAATGTATTCCTTTCCACGAGTCAGTTTATGCTCATCAGGATTATTAATACTCACATGAAGTTACACTCCTCACCACGGTTTTGGGAAGCAGCCCCTCTGACAACAAGGGCTGCCATCTTACATGCTATTCAGACTTTCGGGCTTGATCCGTCCTGTTTCCAAGACGTCTGTGGTGTTATTGACATGTTAATTATTACAGCAAATGACAAAATGTGCAAAATGGTACCCCCCCTTCTTAATGACATAAATAAATGAAGCAATTAATTTTACACAATAAAAACAAGCAATACAATAACTTACAAATTTGGAGTTTCTTCATTATTACATCAAATTGCAAAATGGAAACATGTAATTTCAAAAGGCTCATAAGTAAAAATGGAAACACAGCTGATGCCGCGTCAGTGCGTGGGCTGCAGAATAACGTGGGGCTTGCACAGTGCAAGCAGCCGACATCTTCCAGATACATCGGGCCACGTATGACTCGGAAACTCTAAATCTTCCTAGAGCTGAGCCATCCCAGCGATCCAAACCACCGTAACAGAAAAACAAAACAACAATTTTCTCTACTTATTTTCTTTCATGTATTAGTTTGGAATTCCAGCGGCCACTTTGCTTAGGATCCTCATCTCCATTTATCTGAAGTTGCAGGAGCTGGAAGCCTGTGATTGATCTTGTAACTTCAATATCTGCAGAGAGATCAGGAGGAAAGCAAATTTCCTGGGAGAGCTGACAACAGTTTTTAAAATGAAATGTGTAGACACCAGGCCTGACACCCTATATTGCCCACCATCTTTGAAACCGTCAGTTACAGGGCTGACATTTGGTTGTGAGTGTTTGTTTTCGTGAGTGAGGAAGTAACACATATTTTCTTTGACACCCTGTGCAATTTTGCAAGTATTCAGGGCACACTCCCTCCTCTGCATGGAGAATGTATTTGCACAGTTGTCAGAATGACGGACAGTAGAGCGAGTGACACCACGGAGCGCTGATCTTGGCTTGTTATTACATACAATAGCCTGGTAGGAATCGTGTGATGTGCGGGTGAGACAAACTGTGTCCCATTCTGGAACATATTAAGTTTGTCTCCAGGACACACATGACTTCGCTGGGGTGTGGAACCTCATTCATAATAGATGCTAATCTTTCCAGGGCTGACTGATTACAGCGCTTCCTGCCCTTCACGGAATTAGAGCTGGGTTTTATCAAAGGACTCAAACTGCCTGCTAATTAGACTAATTCCCTTCATCATGAATTATTTATTTCCATTGGTAACCGATCACTGTGACATTAATGGGTTCTGCTCAACTTGGTTTCATACTAATACACGCTAGGAGTTAAATGTTTAAAAATTCCTGATACTTCACTCCAGGTCAAGTGTATCTTTGGCTAATATTTGACAAATTTGATGAACCTTCAATGGTTATGTTTTAGTTACAATAAAATGAGACAAAGTTTCAAATTTGGTTTAGATTATAAAACAAATCCATTTCTCTCTCTGCTCTGGGGTCTCCTGACTCAGGCAGAACGGGTCATCTTGTCGTCCGTCGGTCGTGCTGTCTGTGCTGTGTGGTATTCCGTCAAGGTCAAACCATCCCGTCAAAATGCTGGTGGTCCTCTTTGGGATAATAGTATTTTAAAGTTGAGGTAGACAGAATGTCAGTTAGTAAAATTGAAGTGATGCTTAATTCAGTTATTGACAGCTGCTGATGAAAGCCAGAGTGCAGTATCTTGCTGAGCCATTTGTAAAACACTGACTGCATTTTTGAAAAATAAATGTACAGATCTAGCCCCATGGTGCACTTATGTGTTAACCTCTGAAGTTGTACAGGCCAGTGTGTCGCAAAGTGCAGTCCAGGCTCTCCCTGTGTCCTGGAAGTGTTTGTGAAAGTGCAGATTCCTGGGCCACACACAAGGCCTGTTAGTGGGAATCTCTGAGAATGGATCCCAGAGTTTGCCTTACCAACAAGCGCCACAGGGGCTTCTTAAGCAGTGTGAAGATAATCGGCACCTGTTATCCTGGAAAAACCCCGTAAGAAATCAATATTTTATCAAAAATACTGAATCATCTCATCCACTGTGGAGGGAACACGGCCCTCCAAGGTTGGCACTGGCTTCTGGAACTGGCTTGCACAGCAGCAGTCTTATCACCGTGCATAAAATGTACATCCTCGCTGTTGACAGATAAGGCAGGTCGGCAGTGAGGTCTGTGAATGAGGGAAGCAAACGTCACACCTTCACTTCAGGACACGCGTGAAGAAGGTGTGAAAGTAAGGGCAGTTCCGTTCGACAGAGCAGCGGTCGTTAGGTGGGCGGGCTTGCTCCAGGGGGCGCCCGCAGAGGACGGATCTGTGCTAGGTAGTGTGGCTATGAACTACTGAGTTTTGGAAAGTCGGAAAAGAGAAAGTAAAAAGGCGGCAATATAAGGAGTGGCAACTGGAGATGAGGTGGCAAACACTGAACAAAGGCACTTGCGGTCCCCAGTGCAGTGAGGCAAAACCACAAGTAAGTTCTGTTGAAAGCACCTACAGTTCCAAACCGAAGGATGGTGTTCATGGGCCCCACATATCAAAGACCTGTGGTCTCACATCACATGTACCTGCGTGAGCAGAAAGCAATGTTTTCAGCAAAGTCAGGGTTACATATAAGAAATAAGATATTATGCACACTCATTAACTCCCAATAAATTCTATCACACTTTTAATTTGAAGCATAAATAACCTCTTCTTTCAGATTTTCTTTAACAAGTGGTACTATTGCAAAATAGGAGCATTTTAATCCTCGCATATGAGACCCATGCAACCAAGGAAATGAGACGAAGTGGATTTGAGCTTGAGCTGCACAGTGCACCGCTGTCAGGAGTGCAGTCACACCACAAAACGGGTGTTTCTGACGTGCTTGCCAGCGTCCAGGTCCTTGTATTTAGTGAAACTAGCCTTACAGAAATGTGCACGGAGAGACTGTGGCTTCCTGAAGAGTTTACAGATATTTCCTGATCTATTTATGTGTGCCAGTGGCTCATTCTACCTAAAACCACAGGTAATATTCTTCTACTTAAGAAAGAAATCTTCTTAAGTGTTCCAAAATGCATTCTAAGGAAGACTGAGGTATAAAGATATTAATAAGTACTCTGTAAGAAGAGTGCAAGGTCAAATAAATTTGGGAAATATAAAACTTTAACATTTAAAACAATTCCTTGAAATTCTGTTTCTTTCCAGATGGAGGAACCAGGACTAGATCTACTTCCCCACCGATCCTGTGAAACGGCTATTCGTCGACGTGGGACAGGGGCAGCGCAGGGCTGTGATTCCTGAAAGACGAGAATCAGATACGATGGACCCCACTTTCACTCTGGTTTCCCCTTGGAGGCAATTTCCAGACCACAGTGCAGGGAAGGGAACCCCATGCAGAGCACATGGGTTTGCTGAATTGAGGAAAAAGAGGTCAGGGATGCTGAGGAGGTTGGAAGTTGCAGGTCCTCATTCCAAAGAAAAGGGCGCTATGTAGAAAGAGAGCTACATAAATCTTCATGGAGGACCCCTTTAGTCTTTGCTGATCCTAGGTTATGCAATCACGGTGTAAAATTCCATGAGGCAAGAGAAAAATATAAGCAAGAACACGTAAATTCACGAGGGCAGGGATATGTTTAAACTCCAAGCAGCCTGAGTGGAGAGTCTGTATTTGTCACCCAGGACCTTCAGTGAGGATCACAGGGGGTCATGCCTTAATAGTAAGGCTGAACATCCCCTGGGATAAAACTACACAAGATATGTGATAGAAAAACTAAGAAAACTGGTCTAGAAGGGATCAACTAAAAAGCAAGTGATTGCTTGCCAAAACAAAGCCTGATGCTCTTTAAAAGAAAACAAAAATCCAGACATTCAAGCACATAATATTCATAATGTCCATAATCCAAATTTAAAAATCATCAGGCATGCCACAAAGCAGGAAATGTAAGGCATAACCAGAAGAAAAATCAGTCAATAGATAACAGGTTAGTTCTTCAAATAGAATTCTCAAAAAGGATGTTAAAACAGCTATTATATATACGTTCAAGCAGTTAAGAAAAGTATGGATATAATAAGAAAAATAAAAGGTAAAAAGAGCCAAATGAAACTTCTAGAAATTAAAAAGCATAATATATGAACAGAAAATTTTAGTGGAATAAACAGAAGACTAGGCACTGAAGGAGAAGAGATCAATGAACTTGAAGACACAGGAAGAGAATCTATACAAAATGAAATACAGAGAGAAAAATCACTGAAAAGCAAACAACAGAGCAGCAGTGACTTATGGAATAATATTCAGCAGTTTATCATACATGTAATTAGAGTCCTACAAGAAGAGAGAAAAGAAGAGAACAATAATTTATTTGAAAAAGTAATAGCTTAAAAGTAAAATTTGATTAAAATTATGCATTCTTAGGTAAAAGAAGTGTGCGCGCTCTCTCTCCCTCTCTCTGTCTGTCTCAAGAAAGCCTGGAAGTTTGGCGGATAAACTTTATGTGCAGGGGTGTTCAAATGCACCCCTGGATGCCTAACACTTCCCTCACTCCTACTGCAAGGAATTCTTGTAAGCATCAAGGTCCTGTGGTCTTTTTTCCAACAGCAGAGGGCTAGAGCGTGGGCAGGAGATAACACTCCTTCAGGGACACCAGGGCCCCGTGAATGAGGACGGACGCGACTACGGGAAGCCGGACCATGGGCATAGGAGAAGGTTCAAGTCATTTGCTGTTCTTCTTGTGCTTTTCACTAACTTTCATGGAATTCTGTTGTATTTTTTTTCAGATAACTCAGGACATCTCATGAGAGCAGTTGCTATACTTCAGCCTGTCTCCATACACAGGAATAGAAGGAAAGTGTGAGGAGCTTGGGGACCCTGGAGGAAAAGGACAGGGATTAGTGTAGTCGGGCAAAGACAGCAGAAAGTTAAATAATTTGGGATGCAGCCGTGGTGTGGAAGTAAGAGTAGCTTCAGAAGTAGCCAGACCCAGCTCCGTCTCTTACTTTCTGTGAGATATTTGGCAATTCTTTCATATCTCTGAGCACTGATTTTCTTATTTATAAATCAGGGATAAAAATATACGCCTTGTAGATATATCCTATACACAATGGACACTGCACACACACACACATTTATCTGTATAATTTCCTCTTGTTTACTTAATGAAATAATATATGCACAATGTCTAGGACACAGTAAGTGCACAATAAACAAGGCTGGCATCATTGTTTCCAAAGCCACAGTAACAGTTTAAAATAATGAATCCCTGATCTGTGAGCACAGAATGTCTTCTATAGAAGGTTGGGTTCGGGGGGCTCTTTAAAAGCTTCTATTTAGGGTAGAGGTAGGGAGGAAAAAAATTTATATTACAGAGCCTTCTTTAAGAAAAACTGCAAGATACTTCATTGTTTTCATAGGCAAGCTAATTACACCCGAATCTTCCGGGTGGCATAAGAAACTTTTTTTAAAAATTACTTTATTGTTGTTCAATTACAGTTGTCTGCATCCTCTCCCCTCCCCTCCCCCACCCCCTCCAAAGCCACCTCCCTCCCCTGTCTCCACCCTCCCCCTTGGTTCTGTCTATGTGTCCTCTGTAGTGGTTCCTGAAAACCCTTCTCCCCATAGTCCCCCCCCACCCCCGGCTATTGTTAGATTGTTCTTAATTTCAATATCTCTGGATATATTTTTCTTTTGTTGATTATGTTCCAGTTAAAGGTGAGATCATATGGTATTTGTCCCTCATTGCCTGGCTTACTTCACTTAGCATAATGCTCTCCAGTTCCATCCACGCTATCGCAAAGGGAAAAGCAGTTGCTCTTCTACTCCTATGTAATGGTGTCCCCTGAAGATAAATGCATCGTTTAGAACTCTCTATACATTTTGTAGCTTGAACATGCTTTCTAAATATAGTAGCCAGATGATTACTTAATTTAGCTAGAAATGGCAGATTGTTGACAAAGAATCCCTGCTGAGTTCCAATGCCTTGAAATGCAGGTTTTTTTGAAAAGCAAATCATATCTGAAGACATGACTAACAATGCCATTTGCTTCATATAGTGACATAATATTTAGCTCTGTCACTGGAGAGTAATTGCCTTATTTTTACAGTGTTAGTACTCTATTGATAAATATAGATTACCTGGAACCAGTCAGCCCTGCTGCAGGGGACAAAGCAATCGCAAAGAGTGGATCTTTTCGTTTTCCAACACTCGGTTACTTAAATGATGTATATTTAGTTCACATGTAGGACCCATTCATACAGCATCATTTCACTGACCCACAACTTAATATGAGATAAAGAAACAGATGCAATTGGTTTCATACAACCAGAGATGTGAAGGGGCACGCAAATATAACTCTTGTTGCTCTTTCGCTGCGTGGTCATAGTGTGTGGAGGGAGTGGTAGGCATGAGAATTAGCGTGCTCCTACCTTCTCTTACCTCCAGGAAGAGTGTGTACTGCCCTTTATCTCCTTCCTCTTGGATTAGCCATTGTTTTTGATGAGTTTGTGCATCATGCCTCAGATTATGGGAATATAATAGAGAGGAGAGAGCCTAACCCCAACTGTTCATACAAAAAAGGAATTTATTGGCTGCTTGGCCTGACTAGTCCAGGTGCTCCGACAATCAAATCCATCCGTGTTTCTCTCCGTCTCTCAGGCATGCTCTCCTTGTAGGTGGTTCTTTCACATGGAAACAAGCTGCCCATGGGTGGCGCCCTTATAGCTCGAGGTCCTGACGTTTAACTAGACATTGTAAGTGGCCTGACTGGGCCTCCGCAGATAATTAAACAGCTATGTGCCCTGACCAGAGAGCGTTTGATTGGTTCCTTAGAACTGCAGTTGCTAAACAGTGCTGTGAGGTTATAGCATCAGCCGTGTTGACATGTTTTCTAAAATTTCCTGGAGGCTCTCGGGAGCACAGTGTCCCTTCCACAAATTACTGTTGGAGAAAATTTTCTCAGGAAAACTATTCTTTCCTGTGCAACTAGTTTTACTTGTTTCCTTTCTTTAAAAAACCTGTTGGACTTTGTGAATCCGTTAGAGGTATGTATCCTTCTTTGCTTTGGCTAACTTAAGAGGTCAGAGGCAAATTTGTGGTCTACAGATAGCAGCTGCATAGATATTACAAAACCATTTTAGATGCTTTATACTTATTTTGTTCTCTCATCTTTACTTTTATATTGCTTGATTTTGCCTAATTGCTTAATCCTATCTATCCTATGTATTTTTAAAGCCACCTCAAATCATTTTTGGAGGTAAGGTATAAATAGGTAAATTTATTATTGAACTGTATACCCAACACCCATTTAAAAGATTTAGAAATATCTTGTGTTCACAGGCTGACCCTGTAGAAACGTTTTCTTGAATCCCTCATGGTTCTTCTTATAGAAACCTTTGTGGTAAGGCTGAGGAAGTCTGTATCACGAATTGTTCTATCCAGCTGATCTGTAAATACTCACTCAATGCCTCTAGGAAGCAGAAGAGCAAATGCAAGGAGATGAGTGGTGGTGTAAAAAGTTGTCCTAATTCTGGCCAAACCCTGATGTGACCAAGACTTTTCTTTGGCAGTGGCCAGATTTCATTGTTAGGTCCAATGGTCCTGGAGAAGCTAAAGTGTTCCTGGGCTGGCTGCCCCCTCCAGCTGGTTGGGGCATTGTTCAGTAAATGCCAAGGGATCTTGGAGATTGCATATTTATGTAGAGCTCAAATCCCAACCAAAAATCTTGTGCATAGGTTCCTGGAAGTGTTTTGAGGGCCCCAGTAATTAGGGCCATTTGGGGGTGGCCCCAAAACTTCAGTCTTACTATTAGAGATGGAATCAAGGGATTTGCATGGAAAGTAGCCAAACATCGATGAGATGACACTACTTTTGTGTTGGTCACTTTAACAGTTAGCTTTCAGTTGTATATAAGAGAAACCTAACTCAAATTGTCTTGAATGATCAAAAGGAATTTATTGGCAGGAAACCCAGAAGCAGGGGGAGCTTTATGCAAGAATTAATCTGGAAGCTCAACAATGTCACCAGTGTCACCCCGCCCATTTCCTTCTCTCTGCTCTGCCTTGCACTGTGTTGGCTTCTTTTCCAGGTTGGTTCTCGTCATTGCTGCGGCGTGCTTGGCGGCAACAACTGGAGTTAGGTTGGTTTTAATTCTTACCTATAGGAGAAAGCACTGGCTTTCTCTTCCCTATCAGAGCTTCCTTCCACTTAGACCGACTTCTGTCAGGTTCTCCCCTCCGAACCAATCAGAGGGGAGTGATTAAAGCCAATCAGTCCCAGCTGGAGAAGGGTCAGGGACACCCACATTACAGAGCTGGAATTTGGGAGTCCTAGTATGGGGAGGGAAGAAAGGAGGAAATGAACGCTTGGAGAGTGGGGGTGTGGTGGGAGAAAACAATAAAGCTCACTACCTTCACTAGAGTCTTAGGGAAGCACTTTGGTTTGTTTACAGATCCATGATGACCCTCTAGTGCCTGCCTATAGAAAGATGCAGTGGCTCCTACTGGTACAATTAACTGCATCATTGCTATTTTTGAACTTCCTGCATGACATTATGTGGGAAGAAAACCTATAGTTAGTATCTGGACAATGTATTTTCTCCTTTCTGGTGTGCTTTTCTTCTCATACAAATATTAGTGTGATTTTAGATACGTGATAATCACTCACCATATCTCAGGAGTTAGGCAAGCAGTGGTGCGTATATGATATGCTAACCGGTGCCTGTACTCACAGATGAAGGGTCCTCCCAACACAGACCACAGACTTGGCTGACATATGGCCATCTCAGGAGGATCAAAGTCTTCGATTCAATGGCACTTAGAACCAGGTACCCTCTGGCTGCTCAGATGCTTGGCCTTTCTTCCTGACCCTCAGCATCACCTAGATTGGAAACCCCAGTGCTACCGTATCTGTTTCCTAGTTTGCCTTAGGTGGACCCTCTTGTAAATCTTTCATCTGTTATCCAGTGCAGGCATTCTCAAATAGGTCTGAGTTTCAGAATTACCTGGTAGTTTATTGTTTTTAGTGATTTAAAAATACCTAAATTTAAAACATGTAAATTAAAATTTCAAATAGTACAGAACAAAATGAAAAGATAGGGTTCCTTTCTTACCTGGCCTTATCTCCTACTCATTTTTTAAACCATTTCTTATTTATATCGTTCTTCTGGTGATGACCTCCACAGTATTCAATGACATGCTTCTACTGTTAGTCATGGTCTTCAGAATATTTAACACTTTGTAGGGCACATCCACTAACCCACCAGAAGTGCTGCCTGTCTGTGAGGCTGGAACCCTTTCCTGGAAACTCCTACTACACCAAGCATTAACTTTTATTTGCAGGATTATGAGGAGACATGAAAGGGTCTATTAATGTCCTGTGGCTGCCATAACAAATTGCACAAACTTGATGGCTTAACGCAACAG
>PVJI01024904.1:0-21243 GCA_004026765.1 Micronycteris hirsuta | reverse complement strand
TGCTGATCCACTCCTTTGATTTGAGTCCCAGTTTCCTTATCTCTATTGGTTCCCTGCAGATCTCTCCTCATTTGTTCAAGCAAGTTCGTTAATTTTTCGTCGAATTCTGAAAGCATCCTTATTACAAGGGATTTGAACTGTGCATCTGATAGGTTGGCTATCTCTTGATCGGTTAGCTCTGGGGTTTTGATTTGTCCCTCTCTTTGGGCCATTTTTTTTTTCCCTTTGTGATCCTGTTACTGTAAGGGGGGCGGAGTCTTGGGGATCCCCTGTGCTGGGAAGTTCCCGGTAGTTGTGCTGTGACGTAGCCTCTGGGGGCGGGGCCTGAGCGCACAATGGCGCCTTCTCCGCTCTCGGCACCTACCCTGCCTCCTATAAGCACTTCGGGCCCCTCTGCGCTGGCTCCAGGGGTCGCTCCGGGGTCGCTGGATGGGCTGCACAGCTCCAATCCCCCCCGGGTCTCCCCAGTGAACTCTCCTGTGAGGCCGGGAGTTCCTCCGGCCGCAGAATCCACCCCCACAGGCGCTCTCACTCTGCGCTGTTGGGTTGCGCCCTGCTTTCTCTCCTGGTTTGTCTGCACTCGAATATGGACCTGCCCGGTCCACCAGTCTCGGCCCGCTGGGTCCGGATGAGCCGGGCACTGGCCGCGCTTAGGTCAGGCCCCCCGTCTGGGTGTGCTGCAGCCCCGCGGGGACCGCGCCTCCAACCGCGGTCCTGCCGTCTGCTCACCTGCTCGCCGCGGGGTCGTTGAGCGCTCTCCCTCCGCCCTGCTCCTCCCGGCTCACCAGACTGGATGAATGTATCTTCTTTAATTCCTTGGTTGTCGGACTTCCTCTCAGTTCGATTTTCTGTCAGATCTGGCTGTGTTTGGATGTGTAGATTTCTGACTTTTTTCCTTGTTTGGTTGTGTGAAGCGGTACGGTGCATTCACCTATGCCGCCATCTTAGGAAGTCTCCCAAAACTCTTAGACTCTTAGCAAGATCAAAAATTTTCACAAGGGGATCGACAGAGGCTTTTGCGAAGAGGAAACTGATGAGTGGATTTCTTTGGCAGGAGCAGCCATGGTACCAGGAGGCCCCTGACCCCTCTCTGGGAGACTCACACTATCTCCCACCTTGGTGACAAGGAGGCTTTGAGGGCCCTCCTGGAGAACCCTGGGAAACACTGACGGTATTGTTTCAGGAAACCCAAAGGCAAGGGGAGAGGTGACTTGGTGGTTGGTTGGAAGAGCGGGAACAGCCAGTGGTGTGGTGCGGGCACAGCCTGAGAGTGTGTTGGGTCAGAGGATGCCTGAGTGCTCCCCAGTCAGATGTGGGCACCGTGCAGAGACAGTCAGAGGGAGTCAACTTGGATTCCCTTCCATGAACTCTGCAAGAGGCGAGAGAGTCCCAGCAGAAAGAGCCTGGATTTGCTAAATGCCCAGGTTCGGGGGAAATGTCTATGTTAGTTGAGGGACGTGCAGGAGAGTTTTAACAGGGAACCTCTGAGCAGCCTCAGAAGCACCCATCGAATGAGCTCACCTGTACACGCTTTCAACCCTGGGAAGGAAGGACTTGCCGAGCCCAGTGCGACCTGTCCCGTCCTGTCCTGACCGGCCAGTGATGACCATCTCTGGTTTCCCACCTTGGTGGTCCTAAATCACACTTAAGTTTGCTTCTGGTTCAGCTGCTCGACATGGCCTCTCACTGGCAACACTCGCCGTGGATTTTGTATGCTCAGGGGCCACGGCTAGCGAAACAACACGAGGTTAAATAAAGCACAAGAGAAGGTGGTGCAATCGAGAGACGTGGTCAACATGAAGTGTATGAGGCCGCTGCCCGCGTGACACGGCGCTGTTCTGTAGAGGAGTTTTTGAAAGTAAGTAGAAGGAGCACACTCTAAAATAACAATACAAGTGTAGCACAGTAAATCCCTAGGCCAGTACCAGAGCCATTTTTTATCGAGTCCTCCGTACTGTGCGTAGCTGTGCTTTCATGTGACCGGCGGTGCCGGAGGTCTGTCGATACCAGCATCTTACAAACACGTGAGCCCTGCATCGAGCTAGACTTCGGGACAGCGACGGGGTCCCTGTGCGGCAGGATTTTTCAGCCCCATTGTAACCTATGGGACCACCACACACGCGGCCCTTTGTTAACTGAAATGCCAGCTCGCAGCTGGAGACCAAACACGGGTCATATCGTAGATCCTAGAATGATGTGTCCCTCTTCCCGGTGTCCCAAATGCATCTTTGGTGGGACTGATTATGGAAGTGTAATATCAGATGTAAGAGTCGTCCATAAGTTAAGCCATGGAGAAGCAGAAGTAGGTGATTCTTAAAAAAAAAAAAATAAAAAAGCTTTTTTATATTAGTGACTTTGATTCATCAAAGTTGAACAATCAGGAATGGCAGTGAGCTGCTTATCCACAGAAAAATATCAATTTCAAGCACATTAAAGAAGCTTTCAGTTTAGGTCCAGTGAATACATTTGTAAGTTATGTAATATTTACCAAATAAACATAATTTAATGT
Source organism: Micronycteris hirsuta (assembly GCA_004026765.1). Lineage (NCBI taxonomy): Eukaryota > Metazoa > Chordata > Mammalia > Chiroptera > Phyllostomidae > Micronycteris > Micronycteris hirsuta. Next base: position 18,734 of record PVJI01024904.1, on the reverse strand, counting down.
GATAATTCAAAGAGAACTAGTTATAAAAACTATTGTAGTAATTAGCTAGGAAGCACATTTTTTTTTAAAGATTTTATTTATTTTTTTTTTAGAGAGAGGAGAAGGGAGGGAGAAAGAGCAATGTATGGTTGCCTCTTACATGGCCCTCACTGGGGACCTGGCCTGCAACCCAGGCATGTGCCCTGACTGGGAATCGAACCGGGACCCTCTGGTTCCCAGCCCGCGCTCAATCCACTGAGTTACACCAGCCAGGCAGGAAGCACATTTAATAAAAGCAGTTTAAAAAGTTAACTTTATGAGAAAATAATTTGTGTTCTTGGAAGTAGATAATTAGTGGGAAAAGGCTTCTTCAAGCTTTTGCATGCTTAGAAAAAATGACTGATAAATATAAAACAAAATGATTTGCTTTTATCATAGTTGAAGGGAAAACTTCATGCATACTTCTCAAATAATTTTGCAGATGTAACTTGCTTCAAAACCAAGAGTTCAGTACATACATTTTGGAAACTAAGATTCACTGCTGTGCTATAAACTGAAGTGGCAAGCTTTTGAAAATAAACGTACAGAAATGCTTTAAAATTCTTCTCTCTGGCTTCAAGTAGGCTATGATATCTGAATGAGGATTTAATTCTCAGTGCCCTAAAATCATCATTTTTGTATAGTTGTATCTCTTATATTGTAGGTTTTATCTTTAGATTTGTTAGCTTTGTATTTTACCTTTGTATTTTATTTCCGTGATCTGGAATTTGTTGTTGAACTTGGTTAGTTAGAAGATTAGTTCGACTTTAGTGAAGGTGTCACATGGACCCTTGAAGACAACAGTGCAGTGAAAATGGCATGACTTCATTTTTCCTGCTAAGGGAGAATAACTGCATCAAAAATGGTTAAAACCGTACATGTTTTTAATTAAACCGTAAAATTGTTAAATGTGATCTGTGGATTGGAAATCTCTTCTCCTTTGTTTACATTATAGCTCAGTATCCACTCGCTCCATTTTTTTCTCCATTAATTTATTATGCACGGTTCTCCAAGGTGTCCAGACATGGACTCGCGGTACCTTTCGCTGACGGCACTCCCTCCTGGCCCGCCAGGGAGATGCTCTTGGCCTTATCCTGAGTTCGTGGGGACATCTATCGCTGTCTGTTCTTTCTTGTTCTGCTGCATTTAACACCAAGTTTTGCGTATAACAGCTTCTCAATACATATAATTAAATGAGGGAAGTTTAAATGCTTGCTTATTTCGTGCATTAGGTCCTGGAGCTGGGAGTATTATCTGGATCTTCACTGTTAGTTTGATTAGTGCCTGTGTTAAGGTGTTGCCTAGCATGTAACTGTTCTTCCATTCATTCAAACAAAAAGATTAACTGCACCCTTCCTATGGGCAGGGAACTATCCTAGGTCCTGAGATTGGAAACTTCGTAAGCAAAAAGGACACGGCCGTTTGTTTGAGGAACTTCATAGTCTGGTGGGAAAAATATGCTCCCACAGTAAGTGGTACTCGCAGTGCCACAGAGTGTGGGTCCGGCTGCCCGCCACTACAAAAGCCAGGTCTTGAGAGGCAGGTGCCGATGTCAAGGAAAGTGGTTTATTCAGGCGACGGCCACCCGGAGGATGGGGACTCTTGTCTCAAAGCTCACCTTAGCATCTCGGGCGTCCTGGCTAGTTTACGTAGGGAACCGTGGGAAGGGGGGAACTAAGGAATTTCTGGCAGCCTGCAGTTTCCCAGCTCTGCTTTCGGGTGGCTTCAGTGTTGTCTCCTGGGAGCGTCATCATGGCAGTTCCGTGGCTCCATCCGCGGGTTCTCTGTGGATTGTCTGGGAGCAGGACGTGAAGGCAGCGTCTCTGCTGCTGTGACCTGAGTCGCTGACGCCCGCCCGGCTTCTTGTGGTCAGGCTCGTTCCTTGGTTGAGCAGGAGCTGCAGCCGCTGGTGTCTGTGCAATGCTCATAAGGAAACTCTGAATCCACGAATCTTCTATGAGTTCGTTAGTACAGCTCCTTCTATAGTTACTGCCTGGTCAGCCTGTGATGTTTCCTTCAGTCACCGGTACAGGAGACGGTAACTTTTTGCGCTCTTATTGATGTTATGTGATACTCAGTATGCGTCCTACATGATTTCACTTTACTCTTAAAATGAACTTGTTAGTTCTATTCATTTATTTATCAAATAATTTTTGTTAATACATTTTGTGCTGGCTACTATTTTCTATGTGTTATGGAAAAAATAAAGCATCAAAGGGGTGGGGGGGATGGTAAGAAAAAGTGGTCCTTTTTTTGTTTTAATAGAACAGTTGGGGAAGGGTGTCTCCAAGGAGCCCACAGTCCAGCAGAAGAGGGAGAACAGCCCCGGGTGGAAGCCCAGGGGTTTGGGCAGGGGGTGAGGAGGATGGAGCGTATAATGCGGGAGATGCTGGCAAGGACCAGGGTGCACAGGGCCTGTGGATGCTCGCTAGAAGTTTGGGCTTCAGTCTAAACACGGTGGGAAGCCCTGGGAGAGTTTGCTCTGGGAAGAACTGTGAGGTCATAGTTCATAAGATCTCGAATACGTTTGTAAGCTGAAAAGGATTCACTAATTTCATGCGCTATTCACTTACGCTGCCTCAAATGAAGGGATTTTGTTTTGTTTTGAAAGGGCTCCAGATATCAAATGAAACCATTACCTACCACTCTGATGCCAAAGGCAGGTTTCGTTTTTCTGTCTCGAGAGACCGCGTCAAGGACCCCGGATTCCACATGGCATCAGGGTCACTGCTCATGACAGTCAGCGGGAGCTCGTTCTTCGCTTGGCTAGAGAGGCCAGGCTCTCGCCCTCTGTCACCATGAGCCTCCCGGTCTCTGGTCTCTGCCCTGTGTCGAGGGAGCGAATTCCAAAGCCAACATCTCTCCAGAAATTGTCAGAGAAGGAGCGAGTGTCTCACTTTGAGAAGAATTGAAAAAAAAAGTGGAAAATCAAAAAATAATGGCAAGGAATTCGGAGGCAGGGCAGCAGAGGTTTCATTGAGAGGGTAGCCAGGAGGCCGCAGAGGGCGGAGCCCAAGGGAGGTGCCGGAGGAAACGGAGGGAGCCCCACGCTGGCAGCAGGAAGTGCAGAGATTCAAGAGGACGTGCATTTTCCCCCTGAGAAAGATGAACATCAAAGTCACAGAACATTTAATATTTCATCCTGGAAACACGGAGGCCATGAACAGAAAGGAAAGCTTACTGGCAAATGATTTCATTCTACACTGCAAGGAACTGGGTGAGCAACCAGCCAGCCTGGAAGGAAAACAACAAAACTGGTCGAGCATTTGCTGAAGGCAAATGGAGTTCTCGAGCAGGGTTTTAGTCCTAAATGGGGACAGTGTTCACTAATTACACTTTACTTGTGCTACTTCGTGTGTTTTGGGTATTCATGTTTCGGCTTGTATTCTTCAAAGGTGAATTTTACGTCCACTTCTGCCATGTGAGATGTCCTCATTTGTTTAATGCGTTCTTATCTCTTTGAATCATATAAGCTCTGATTCAATTAGGGAGCGGGTGACTCCTGGCTTGCCTTCAGATTTATGGAGATATATTTATCATTTTTAAAACAAATCAGATAAGGAAAGGTCTGCTCAATGAAATATAGTAATTTATCATTTTCAGGAGAGGGAAATTTGTTTGCTATTTTATTACTGCTGTGAATCTAAATTATCCTACAGGTGTTTTAGAGAGCTGTCTGGATCTGATAAGCTCTTTCCATTTGCAGCAAATTGGCTCTGTCCTCCCACAGAAGGGACCGGTGCCACGTGCCCTGACTGTTGGAGACAGTAAACCCTGGGAACAGACACAGGAAATGCAGGGGGCTGTTGCATTGAAAGGGAAGTAGGAGTGCCCTCCCGAGTCAATGGTTTTCTAATAAGCGGCTGATTATTAGTTATTATTTTAGACCTTTGGACGAGTCATAAAGGAGGCTATTAGCAGGTAATGGATTAAATAAGGTGGCTCACATTAATAAAATATTTTTAATGTAAAAGAAGAAAAGTAGCCCATGATAGATCAGCTCTTGTCAAACGTCTTCATAGCACATGAAACGTGCTTGCGAGGATCCAGAAGCCGTGCACCTGCTTTTGACTAGATGCGGAAGACTCGGGATGGGTTTTCTCTCCATCGGAAATGCTCTCTTCGGTCGGAGAAGAGGTGGCTGACGGGGAAACCAAAGCGACAGGAGGAGAAACGGTTGGTGTGGAGTCGGAGACCTTTCTGCCGTGACCCCGAGTGGCCACCCGGGCCGTCTGAAACCCACTCTGTGATTTTGCTGATTGATGCCCCGTCATTTTTTTTTGTTTTTTTCTCTTTCAGTCTCACCTGAGCGTGTGAATGAAGCACCATCATTGTTTCCTTGCCGTGCCGCTTTGAAAATTCACTTTCAGTGTTACATGAAAAAAACGAAAGCAAGGACCAGGAAGAGATGTCGAAGGAAATCGGAGAGGCCAGCAGACTGCTCGATGCTATTAAGTATTTTCAAAGAATGGAGTGTGTGTGGCAGATATATAGCAATATAGCAACCCCATTTTATCCCTTTGCTTTTCAAAAAGGAAAATATTTCCTTCCCCCTCATATATTGACAGGTAATTGTTGGCAAGTGAACACAATGTTTTTCTTTGTATTCATTTTTCAGAATTCTATTTTTTAAATTAAATTTATTATGGTAACCGTGGTTAATGAAACTGTATAGGTCTCGAGTGTACAGTTCCATGACACATCATCTGTATGTTGCACTGTGTGCCCACCACCCGAAGTCACATCCCCCCCGGTCACCATACATTTGGCCCCCTTTACCCTTTACCCCCCTCCCCCTCTGTTAACCACCATACTGTCGTTTGTGTCTATGAGTTTTTGTTTGTTTGTCTTTATTTGTTGCTTTCAGTTTTATAAATGATCATGCATAGTAATTGACTCGTTTACCTCAACCCTGTCCCCAACCTATGTGACCATCGCTAGATGTTAGCATTGCAGTTGTCCACCTGTGTTTCCTGGGTATTCATTGTGTCATTGAAGATCCTCTTCCCAAAGCTCCGCTGAGCCGCCCTGGTCCATCTGGGGCCGGTGAGGCCGGGGACAATAGTCCGGCACTGCAGTTACTTAGGGAAGCCAGAGGCAGAGACGCTCCAGGGGCTTGGCCCAGAGTGTGGCGTGTGCTCTGGGTTTGTCGCCCCCAGCTCATTATTGGATGGGCACCCCCCGACTGTGAGCCATTTTTGTTCCTTGTGGCCTGCTGATACTGGCTTTGGTTCTGTCATTGATTTGAACCTAATCTGCGTGTTGCATCTTTATTGGATTGCCATGATTCATTTAAAAGGAAATGGTTTTGATCCTTGCTGACTGGCTTTCACCATGGGGTGGAATGGGTAGAGGTGGGGGGGCTGCCTAGAAAAGAAAACACTTTCAATGTTGCTCTTGGGTTTATGGCTGGAAGGGAGAACGGCAAAAACACATTAGTCCTTTTGCTATTCAGAGGCTCGGCCGCTTAGCTGGGGGGCCCAGACGGATGATCCATTTTCTTTTTCCTGTCCAGCATCTATTGGATGCAGTCTGCTTCATGTCTCTTTTCATTAACTGAGACCTATATGATGTCGATTGAGAAAAACAGTAGCTGATGTTATGAAATACATGCAGTGGCTTGACAAAGATCTGTTATAAAGGCCTTTTACTTTGTTCCATTGTGTTTTATGCCTGCAGCTTGGCTGTATTGAAAGGAAATATTTCAGCTGGGCCCTGCTGGGGTTTTTTAAACTCGCCTTTGAAAGGCAAGATAACAGTGAGGTCCAGCTATGGCAAACTCCTGGCATTCACAAATGCGGGACAAGTAGCCCCCCCAGGGTACCTAAGAGCCCCCGCCAACTCTCTGCTTAAGGCCAAACCTATCATGGAGGCATGCTCTGCTCTAAGGGTAAGCGAGGTCTGGATTAACTTTAGTGTCACAGATAAAGCACCTGGTGGCTGCAGATGATATCCTGCAACAAAGTGTGAGGTCCCATCCTATCAGAGGACCCTGGCAGATTTGGTTCTGAAATGGGAAGAATATGAAGCTTCGTGTGAACTCAAGTTGACATGTACATACACAGAATTTAAAGACTCAGAAGACTAGTGCGCTTGTGCCTTGCTAGGGCATCTTCAGACCAGGTGATCTATCTTCCCTTGGACCGGTCAGGAGGTTGCATTAGTGAGAGAGATGGCATGGACATCTACCATTGCAGGTGCAGCTTCAACCGTGTGAAGTGAGGCAGACAAAACACAATTAGGACTTGGCCAGTGGTTGGGAGGAAGGTGTAGGGATGAGGAAAAGATCGCAGCTCCCGTGAGACCCACCAGTTGTGGGAACTCTGATTTGTGTTGCTCTTAGTGACTGTATTTTAATTGCTAGATTAATTAATAAGTACTATAAATGGATTGTGAACGCATTATGCATGTAGAACCATGGCATGCATAAAGAAAATAGCCATTAAATGAGTTCCACACAGTACATTTATATTACAAATACAGCACGTTCTAAAACAGCTTAATAAGCAATTACTTTTGAAGGATCAACAATTGGCGTCACTACTTAATGACATGAATGTATTTTAAAGCCATATAATTAGCAATATTAATTTAGCCTGATTAGTGTTTCTTTTCTTCTTAGTTTTTGAGGAATGTAGAAAGTTTTTCTAAATGTCAAATTTTATTTAAAGGGAAATCTGGATTTTCCATCACGCGGATGAGAACAATTAGCTCCTGACAAACTGGAGCCCATGTGTACTAACGACTCGTGTTTTCGTGACAGCCGAAGAGCTGCCGTTGAATGACACAGTTCGTTCGACATCTCTTGGAGCAAGGGTCACTTAATCTCCTCTTGGTGTTTGAACTATGCGTCACTGTATTGAAATCCATGGGTTTGTCATTAGTGAAAACTACTCGAAAAACTCCAAACACCACTTGAAGGGTTAAATTTGGGGGCATCTGCCTCCAGCATCACGCCTTTGGCCAGCTCTCGCTCTAAACTCTGCACTATTTGTAGCACTCGTCCATGAATGAAGATTCGAAAACCATTAGTTGTCTTGTCTCTATGGAAACCAGCAGTCATTGACACTGATCACTGAACTCGGGGAAAGTAGAATCCGAAGGTACCATTCTGAAGAAGGCAGCTCTATAAACCACAAAGGTAAATTAGCTGCCAGAAATCACTGTTTTGCGTTAGGTTTATTATCCATGTAAAGTAACTTTCTGTGCTTAAAGCCCAGTTTATGTGCAACGAGGTACTAAAAAGCTACTTTCCCTTTCCCCAGAAAATGCATCTATTAAGGTGAGGGTATGTGTGTCTATATGTATCAGTAAAAAATGTGCCAAACTGATAGTTTGTTAAAATTGCAGATACCAATAATGACCCACGATTTCGGTGGGGCCCGGGCTGCAGCAGCAGCCTGGATGCTGTTCTGAGTTGCCTTAGAAATGGGCTTGAGGCTGCTATCACATGGGGTACCCACCCCGAGTTCATAGGCAGCCGTATAGAATTGTCGAAAGCCTATATTTATATTCCTTGTCTTTGTGTATGATGGGAAACAACAAAACTGAACTCACCAGAAAATGAGCATCCAGCCAGTTCATTCAAGGTCAGGCATGTCAAAATTTAAACAATCTTTATGATTAATTTATTTTTTCTCAAAAGGGAAGAAACTAAAGGGGCAGAAGTAAGAATTTTGAGAAATTGAATTCCTGAAACTTGGTTGTAGAAATATCAATATTATTTAAATGATTTTCTTCTTAATTATTTATGGCATTGTGTGCAGCAAACAGTATTTATGGACACTAGAATCTTATTTTTTAAAATAGGTACTATACATGTTTAAAGCTTCTCAAAATTTTGCAATAGAAAATTCTCCAGTGATAGCCAATAAATCTGTGGACCTTAAGCAGGGCTTATTATCTATGTTCTAGGTGTCCATGGGTGGCTTCATGGTGGTCTGTGAACCTTGACAACCACATGTAAAGATTTTGCATCCATACATTTGTCTAGAATGAGGGTGTATTAGTGTCTGCAATCCCTCAAGGCTTCTATGACCAGTAGGTAAAAACACACAGTAGTGGCAGTTTTTAAAGGTTGGTTCTTACAACCCTAGGGGTCCTCGTGACTCTTGCAGAGGGTCCAAAGTTCAAAGCTATTTGTGTAATAACACTAAGGCAGAGTGAAAAATCAAGAGTGGATAAAACTGGTGGCCCTTTCGCCCAGAAACAAAGGGTTTCCATGGGACGATCCCATCCTCAGTGTGGTCCTCCCCGCCATCCACTCACCATTGAAATTAAAAGTCATTTTAACTTACAATGACACAGCATAAAAATTAATGTTGATGAGTCATGACTGTCAAGTGCCCTTTGAATACTCTTCGTGAGGAATGGGAAGGTGTGCACAGCACACTTGAGCTGTGTACAGAAGTAGGAGGGGTACCCCAAGGAGGACCATGGTGTGCTTCCTGCACCAGGATGCTGGACTAGGTCCTTTTCCCTCCAAAGCACCATTTTTACTTTACAGAACAAGAGACAAACGGGGTTGTTCAGATTGGGGTTATTTGACAGATACTTTCAGGAAAGTGAAGGGCATGGTCCTGCCGAAATAAACAACTGGCAGTGCAGGATGCCAACCATAGAGTGGGAGCATTCACGAGGACACCGGAATTCTGAGAGCCTTGTGCTTGCCATAACCAGCTGACGTTTCTCAGAGGGCCGGCAGTGGGGAGGCTGCAGCGTGAGTTTTTGCTGCGGGGCGGTGTGTGTCCACGTTTGAAAGACCTGCAGGACTCCGGGAACCGACAGCTTCCAGAGGACGAATCTGTGACAAAAAGTCACTTATGCACCCCTTCGAAGAAGACATAGAGATGGCAAGTAAGTGTATGGAAAGATGCGTATGTCTCGTGTTATTAGAGAATTGCAACTTAAAAAAATTAAAACAACGAGATACCGCTACACATCTAGTAGACTGGGGAAAATCCAAAATTCTGATCCCCCCCACGCTGACAAGCATGTGGAAGAGCAGGACTCTCACCCACTGCTGTGGGAAGCAGATGGTGCAGCCACTTTCTAAGACAGGTTGGCAGTTTCTTTTACCACATCATGCACTGATCACAGTCTTTGGGTGTTTACATGAATGAGTTGAAAACTTGTGTCCACACAAAAACCCGCACATGGATGCTTATAGCAACTTTATTTCCAACTGCCAAAACTTGGAAGCTACCAAGATGTCCTCCAGCAGGTGAGTGGATAAATAAACTGTGATCCATCTAGACAATGGAATATGATTTAGCACTAAAAAGAAATGAGCTACTGGGGACTTCCGGTCAAGATGGCAGTGTAGGCAGACATGGCTGACCTCTTTGCATAACCACATCAAAATTACACCTAAAATATAGAACAACCATCATTCAGAACCATCAGAAATAGACTTGAATAGAACTCTGACAACAACAGAATTAAAGAAACCACATCCATCTAGACTGGTAGGAAGGGTGCAGATGTGGAATGGGCGGGTCCCCCACCCACGTGTGGCAGATAAAAATTCAGGAGGGATATCTCAGGAGCAAGGAGTCTCAGCCCCAAACCAGGCTCCCCAGCCTGGAGTTCCAGTGCCAGGAAGATTAGTCCCCACAACTTCTGGCTGCAAAAACCAGATGGGATCAAGTCAGTAGAAGAAACTTTTGGAGCCCCAAGCAGTTCCTCGTAAAGAGCCCACACACAGACTCTCCTACTCAGACTCACTCCCTCTGAGCTCCAGCACCGACATGGTGGCTCAAAAGGCACCTGTGGTACATAGGGAGAAACTGAAGTGTCTGGCATCAAGGTGAGCAGAGGCAATTGTCCCTTTTCTAAGCCCTGCCTCCACAGAGTCAGCAAGCTGATACCATATCTGAGACTCCAGCAACTTGGCTAACACTGACCTGCCTTAGAGAGCCACAGAGGGTCCCCACCACCCAATTTATGGGCCCACCCAAGCTGCTTTTTCATATGAATGGCTGGTCTTGGCTCATGCTTCAAAACTTCCTAAATCCTATCAAAGAAGCAACAGCTGGCCTCTATGATCCCCAGGCCCAGCACTAGCAGCAGCCAGCCTAGATTCATAGCTTGGCTTCACTTGGGAATCTCCAATCCCAGCACAAGTAGCAGCCATCTCAGATTGCTTTACAGCTCAGATATGATGGCCCTGGGCACAATACATGTTGGGGCTGACCTTGGCCTTCACCATCCGGGAAACCTCAGGGGAAAGCACACCCAGTGGATAGCCACAGACCATGTTGGAGCACCACCATCCTGTTCCTGCACAGCTGATCCTCCATGGAGGGTGGAAGTTGGTGGTTGGTGGTCACAGACAATCCTTGCAGTTGATTTGCCTGGGCAAGTCCCTTCCATTGATCTGACAACAGCAACCAAGGCTCAATGACAAGTGGAGGGTGTACTCAACCCACACAAAGGATGTACCTCTAGTACCCAGGTAGGTTAATAGGGGAGGATGTGCCACTGAACTCTATAGGACACCTGCTACATAAGGCCACACTACCTAGACAGGGAGTCATAGCAGCTCTACCTAATACTTAGAAACAAACACAGGGAGGCTGCCAAAATGAGAAGACAAAGAAAGATGGCCCAAATAAACGAACAGATCAAAACTCCAGAAAAAGAGCTGAACGAAATGGAGATAAGCAATCTTTGAGATTCAGAGGTCAAAACACTGGTTATAAGGATGCTCAAGGAACTTAGTGAGGACCTCAGCAGCATAAAAAAGACCTAGTCAGAAATGAATGATTCACTAATTGAAATAAAGAACAATTTACAAGGAAACAACAGTAGAGTGGATGTAGCCAAGAATCAAATCAATGATTTGGAACATAAGGAAGCAAAAAACAACCAATAAGAACAACAAGAAGAAAAAAGAATCCAAAAAAATGAGGATAGTATGAGCAACCTTTGGGACAACTTCAAGAAGTCCAATGTTAGCATCATAGGGGTGCCAGAAAGAGAAGAGAAGAGAAAGAGTAAGAAATTGGAATTCTCTTTGAAAAAACAATGAAAGAAAACTTCCCTAATTTGGTGAAGGAAATAAACATGCAAGTTCAGGAAGCACAGAGAGTCCCAAACAAGATGGATGCAAAGAGGCCAACTCCAAGAACATCATAATTGAAATTTCAAAGGTTAAAGATAAAGAGAGAACCTTAGAAACAGCAAGAGGAAAGAGTTAATTACCTACAGGGAGTTCCCATAAGACTGTCAGCTGATTTCTCAAAAGAAACTTTGCAGACTAGAAGGGTCTGGCAAGAAATATTCAAAGTCATGTAAAGCAGGGACCTGCAGCCAAGATTGCTCTACCCAGTCAAGCTATCATTTAGAATCGAAGGGCAGATAAAGAGCTTCCCAAACAAGGAAAAACTAAAGGAGTTCATCATCACCAATCCATTATTATATGAAATGTTAAATGGGCTTATTTAAGAAAAAGATAAAAACTATGAACACTAAAATGGTAAAACATACTAATCTGTCAACAATTGAATCTAAAAAACTAAGCAAACAAGAAAAACACAGACAGAATCATGGACACAGAGAACGTTTTGATGGTTGCCAGATGGGAGGGGGAGTTTGGGGATGGGTGAAGAGGTGAGGGGACTAAGAAGTAAAATAGGGAGTTACAGAGTAGCCATGGGGATGCAAAATACAGTATAGGAAATGGCGTAGCCAAAGGACTTACATGCATGACCCATGGACATGAGCAGGGGTGGGGGGACTGCCTGTGGGAGTGGGAGGTGCTGGGTGGAGAGGGGGCAAAGGCAGAAAATCAGGACAACTGTAATAGCATAATCAGTAAAATATAATAAAAAACCCAAATGGGCTATCAAGCCATACAAAGACATGGAGGAATCTCAAATTCATAAAACTAAGTGAAAGAAGTTAATCTAAAAGGCTCCCTACTGCATGATTCCAATTTACGGCATTCCGGGAAAGGCAAAACTGCAGAGAGAGTAAAAAGACCACTGGTTGCCAGGGTTACAGGGCATGAGAGGGATGAATAGGCAGGGCGCAGAGGATTTTTGGGCCAGTGAGTCTGTTTTGTATGATACTGTAGTGCCAGCTACATGTCATTGTACATTTATCAAAACCCATCAAATGCACATCACCAAGAGTGAACCTTCATGTAAGTGATGGACTTTGGCGACAATTAGATGTCAATGCAGATTTATAGGTTGTAACAAGTGTACTTCTTGGGTCCAGCATGTTGATATATTTTTGGAAAAGTGTAGTTATTTTTCTTAAAGCTGTTATTTGTTTTACATGTAAAATGCATGTTATTATCACTTAAAAATAATGTATACATTTTTAAAAGTCTCAATTTTAATTTGTAATGTGGTAAATATCAGCAATATCTGCTGCTTGTGCTGGGATTGGACTCTGTGCATGTTTGGTGGCAGGAGGTCCATGGGAACCTTTTACTTTCTGCTCAGTTTGGCTGTGTACCTAACTACAACTTCTGTAAAAAAAATGTGTATTTAAAAATCACTTACAGGTGAAAAGTCAATAAAAAAATACCATACATAATAAAAATTCCATACAAAAGCTAGAGCAAATAATTTTGATGTAAGAGTACAAAAGTTAATTGATATGATAATAGAGTCCACATTGCAACTGATTTAGGAAACTGCCACTTGCTGAATTTTGCTATAATACCAAAGAAGAACATCCACACGTATCAGAAAAATCTGTTAAAATACTCCTCCCTTTTCCAACTACAAATCTGTGTCTCATTTTCTTCATTTACTCCAGCCCAAATAGTGTATTGCAACAGATTAAATGTAAATGCAGATGTAAAAGTCCAGCTATCTTCAATTAAGACACCTGTTAAATTTGAAAAAAAAGTTGTAAAACAATACCATTTTTCATTATGTTTTTGGAAAAGTGTAGTTATTTTTCCTAAAACCGTTATTTGTTTTACATGTAAAATGCATGTTATTGTCACTTAAAAATAATGTATGCATTTTTAAAAGTCTCAATTTTAATTTGTAATGTGGTAAACTTCAGTGAGGAGCACTCACATAGACTGACGGTCTTTGGGGTCCTCGATAATTATTAAGAATATAAAAGCATCCTGAGATCAAACGTCTGGGCCCCATTGAACTTCAGTGCTGTAGTGCCTCTCAGGGGTTAGTCAAAGAGTGGGGTGTCTCTCATTGGGTATCTTGTATTTAGATTCCTGGGTCCTCATTCTCTTCAATTCCTTGGGCCCCTAGAAATTTACCAATTCGTCTGAGTTTGCTTAATTTCGCCATACCCGTTCGTGTTGTAAGCACTGGTTTTCCAAGGTGCTTAGAACCAGTTCTGCCTAATTATATGGCTATTTACCCTGCTCACGTGTTTTACTCAGAAGATTCGTGTTATTCTTCTTCAAATTATGAAATTAAAGGGTTAGGGCTTATGGAAAAGTGAATCTCATCTTTATTTCTCCAGGAGGAAGATGCATTTTCTACTTAGCATATGGGGTCTCTTTGCATATTATGAAGATAAATAAGCATTAATGTAAATTCAATTGACTGGTTTATACTGTGGGGCAAAATGTGTATGGAGACGAAGTTCTCTAGTTTATACAAAATGAACAAAACACCCAAACAAGTGACTAAAGTTTCTGTCAACAGTCGGTATTAATATGCACGCCTTGGCCAGAAGTTAAGAACTATTTTTAGACGAAATACATCACGCACACTGCAAAACCATAACAAAATCATTGCACATTTTTCCCTAGCAACCTTGATTAGATCACTTCATATTTAAAGGAAAGATAAGCCTGATGTGAAAACTAGCCATGCCAGATTTCCACCGAGTGTCTGAGCCCCGTCGTCATCGAGAGCCACGAGAGCACGGAAGACCCAGGCCCGAGCCCCTTCCTCCCCCTCCCCCCGCCCTGCGATTTTGACGCCACATGAGCTGTGCCTGTCGGTCAGATTCTCAACAAAACCAGCGTTTAGTTCAAAAGACATCGAACTTGGTTTGGAATCCATCACGTCACTCCACGTGGTCATCTCGGGCTAGTGCGGAGCCTCTTTCCCACTTCATGCTTTTCTAATTTCATTTTAGCTTGGAGGAAAAGCTACTCCAGTGTATTATTTTTCTGTTTTCGGTGTAACTTTACTATCAACCTGCCCTGCAATAGCTTACCGATTAATAGTCAATGAAGCATAACAGAATGTGAGCAATGAGATAGTTGCTAAAATTCTCTTAGGCCAACCCCCATGTGTTGCTGATAAGGAAACCGAGCCTCGCTGGTTAAGGGTGTCATCAGCAATTCCTTACTGGGGAGGGGACAGATGACAATAGAATCTATGGTGCGTTTTTCATGTTCACTGTACCTAAACATGACATCCGAGGCCATCATTCTCTCTGTGAAGGTGGGGTTAGATATTTTCAACTGGTTCTTCTGTTGCTTCTGTAACAAACTCTTCGAGGCTTTGAGGTGGATACAGAGGTATTTGAGTGGATTAGTAGATTTGTCTGTATATCTGAGTTGGGATTCTGGTATGCAGAACGGGCAAGGACAGACGGCACCCGGTCCTGCCCATGCAGGTTATTGTCCCAGGTCTCTCCCCAGAGAACCTGACTTGCTCGATGGCCCCTCTGCAGAGCTCTGAGGCAGTGTTGATTATCCCGGGGCTCACGGTTTTGATAATTTCCTGCTTCAGCAGAGTATCGCATATTGCAAGCATGCCCAGAACTGCCAAGAAACCCCTCGGTGGGGTCTTAGCAGAAGCTATTTGCAATAGTCTCAGGAGAACTTCCTTTTACATAACAAAGCATTATTTCCGAGATTTAATTTTGTCATTGCTTTTTGTTTTCTGTAAAGACTGCTTGATACAAAAGGTCAAGGTATCAGCAAAACATAGACAGATTTTTGCTGAATGACATAAACCTGTCAGAAGGCTGGGCTTTGATGTTCCATTAAGTGATCGATGTAGATTACTGACTTTTGGCTAAATGCTACTCAACCAGATAAGGTCAATACCTGTTAGTTCATTGGTGGAATAATTAATCAATCAATACAGGATGCTTGAAGTCAGGGAGAATTATTGCCAGGCTTCTGTCTCCGGCTCTGGTCACAGAAATTATTTAAAAACACCCTTGCAGCATTAACCCGTCCGTGCAGGGCTTATTGTGACTTTATGTATCCAGGGAAGAGGGAGAAAAAAATTCCGGGGAGCAGCACTTCTTGTAACCTTGAGCTCCGCGGAAGGAAAAGCTTCTAACAAGCTGAGTGCATCATCATTAGTTCTTCCTTTCACATCGCCACACTCTGCTTGTAAAATAATTACATGCAATTTTTCTGTTTTACAGTTGGACCACATGACTCCCTGTGCTTCTGCACAGCCACGCACCCTCCCCCAGCCTGGCGGACTGAAGGCTGGCACCGCTCACCTTTAAACATCTCAGCCGGAGGCTTTTATGGTGGCTGGTTACAATATTTCCTAAGAGCTAAAAAATAATCCATCTGGTTCACAGAAAAATTCTCTCTCCTCACTGCTTTCTATTTCCAAAGCAACCCAAATGTTTCTTTTCAGAAATGCACTAGGCAAAGATTCTTTGTGTTTTTCAAACTTGTCTATGTTGCAGTTTCTTTGAACGTGTGAGTTTGGGATGATTCATAATACTTCTTTCTCACAGATAATTACTTACTTGTTTTAATTACTTACTGGTTCCTGATCTGTGGGATCAAAGAGTCTTTTCTGTACAATGTACAAACTACTATTAATTATTTTGCAGAACTAATGATAATAGCTTGCTTTATTTCAACAAATAGTTATTGAATGTTTAGTGTGACCTAAGCCTAGTAATGACCTTTGCTCTCAAGGGGTTGAAGCTTTTTGCCAGCGCTCTCCTTGATTCTGGTTTTCACATCACTTCTCCGTGTCTTGGTTCATTTAATCAGTGAGCCAGGTACTAGGTGATTATTAATGCAATGTGTCAGGAGAAACTAAATCCCATAAATCTTCTTTCTTTCAAAGATCAGTTATTTAGCAAATAACTTGGAAGCAGTATACAGGATTCTTAGTTCTTCAAGCCATGGATGATTTTTGCTCAGGTGATGTAAACAATATGATACATCGTGAGAATCTGTCAGCCACATGGTCCCTTTCTGTGAAGTCACCCTTCATTCATATAAAAACCCAAGAAGTAGAGGGAAGAAGATAAGAAGGAAAATTAAGTTGAAATATCATTATATGCCCTAAACAGCCATCCTCGGCTGCATGTTGCCTAGGCAAGCTCTGGGCACACGTACCACCGTTGTCCACTGCCACCAACCCGGTCACCCCCCTCGGCGGCAGTCACAGGCAGAGCCAAATGCTGCCGGGCGAGGGGACAATGCCCGCTTTGGAGTTGAGGTAGGGGTGGGAGACCAGTTACTGAGAACCAGTATGAGAGAAGTGACCTCAGGACACGTGTGGCCCATGGTGGGGACCAGGCGGTGGCACATACACCCGTATGAGGAGACAGGTGCCCACGGTCTTCTCAGAGAAGAGGGGCGTGGGGCCCCCCGCCTGCCGGGGCTCCTCCGGGTGGTCTGGGATTCTCGGCTCCGGGCCTGCCCGACCGCTCCCTGACAGGCCGGCGTGTGGCCGTTGCATGGGTTGGGACCCCGAGACCTGGCGCGTCATCACTGCGTAACCTGAGCGCGTGCCGTAGGCTGCGCTGCCCTAGAAGCTGACCTTGAGCGTTCGTTACTGCGGTCACTTCCAGGGAAGGTCTGCGGCCCACCGCCTCGCCCACGGCGTTTTCTGCATCAGCTCAGTCCTTCAGACGCGGCTCTGGGCAAGTTCGGGCCCGGACCTTAGGGACATGGCAGCTTCCGCCTCTAAGAGGTCTGCCTTTGGGGGTGCTACAGTGTCCGGTGACAGAGCTGAACCCCCCGAGACCACCACGCAGGGGAGGCCAAAAGCAGGCAGTTTGGTCGACATTTCCAGCTGAGTGCAGCTTCTTGCCATCATCCCGGCCGAGCCACTGAACACTTAGGTGGAACCGTCTTGTGCCCCATCGACCAGCTGATCCGCCAGCTCACTGCGCGGCCGACTGACCCCGTCAGTGCGGAGCAGGGGAGCCCCTGGGGTCCTGCGGGTGTTCCTGAGCTACACGATTTCCCTGCTGGGACCTGATCCAAGGCTGGGAGGTGGCTCAGAGCAGACGCTCCAGGCCTGTCTGTTGCATCATTGAAATAAGCCTGTCGGTGGTCTTAAGCCTTTTCTAAAGTAATTCTATCTTATGAAAGAGAAGGCAGCAAATTTCCTACACATTCCAGTTTAAACATATTTAATGAAATCCACTACATTGAATGGACTATGTTTATTTGACAGATACATTCTAGCAAACTAGTTAGCAAAAACAGTGAACTAGTAACTAGTTAGCAACAACAGTGACGAGTGGCACAGTTAGCAACAACAGTAGAAACAAATACTCTCCGAATGTGTTGCTGGTCTGCCAGTTCTCACCAGGTCTTCGGGGAAAGGACAAGGACAGAGATATTGCAGGGTCGCTGAGGGCCCAGGAAAATGTTCTCCTGGCCTCTGCCTAGAGAGTTAGTTCTGGCACATCTTTGAATAACTGTAAATTGTTGCTCCAGGTAATGAGTACAGAAAGCAGGTGCTGTTTGAAAGACCATTAATGTGTTCACCGAGAGTTTCCAAATTCCAAGGTAAAAGATAAGAAAATATTTCTATAATGTCGACATGTTGGTAGTCATTTCTCATTTTTCGGTATAGAAAAAAGGCCATTTGGGGTAACTTCTGTAACACAGGAAATAAAGCCCTACAAGCCAAGGGTCGGGCTGCAGCTCCTCGCTGACTCGCGCCTCGCTGCCGACACTCGGAAAGCGCGAACCTTCCCGACTCGGGGAGGAGGGAGGGAGGCCGTGTCAGGTGGGGTTGGTTTGGGGGTTGTGTTTTGGTCCTGTTATTACTGTATCCTGTAACTTATAAAATGGAATATAAAGAAGAGAAAAAGAACTTTTCCTAATCCGTCCATTCAGCTATCAACCCGAGAAGCAGTCGGAACAGGTAGGGTTACACCGCAAGCTGGCGACACTTCCTGCCTCAGATTCATCCCCACGCACCTTAGAGTAGAAACTCAGCTCTGAGTCTGTGCGTTTGTGTTTGAAATAATGACACTTGGTGAGAATAGTGGAAATGTTTAAGTAGTTACAATTTATTCAGTCAATTCATAGCTATTCTTATATTTTCATGAAAATTCAGAACGGACACCTCCTTTAGAATAAAAAGATAGCACTAGAGAATATATAAACTTTCTTATCTCTGGACACGTGATTTATTACCTTCATATTCAGACCTTCATCCTTCACCAGTTTTCGTATGACATTTCGTAAGGCTGTGACAGTGAGGGGTGAGGACAGGCCGTTTCTAAACGGGAGGGGGGACCTGTGTCAGAACCCCGGTCAGCTGGGCACAGTCACCATGCAGTTGCCACGTGGGGCAACTGTGCCCCCTTCCGCACCCAGACATTCAGCGAGACCAGCTCGCTGCGACCCCAGCACTACTATGGTATTGCTGTAGAACATCGACTCTCCTTTTGCCACCCGAGGCTGTCATTTGAACAGAGTGAGTTTTAAACCCCCGAAGGAACAAGAATTGATAGTAAAATAGCTCATGGCCAGAGCTTACCTCCCACCCTGGCCTTGGACTCGCTCCTTCCTGTCCTGTGACCCCTGGGGCACT